>JAULJZ010196698.1:0-20207 GCA_032270985.1 Heliamphora pulchella
TTTTTAACAAATCTTTATAAAATATAGTAGACTATTTAAATAAAATAATAATATTCTCGACAGAGAATTGTTAATTATGGTGTAAATCGAAATTTATGCTACGATCCACACAAACCAAATAAAAAATACCAAGAATAATCACATGAAGAACACAAGATACACGTGGTTCGGTTGACACTACCTCAACGGAAGAATAAAAAGGAATAATTCACTATTATCAATAAAGATTACAAGAACTAGTTCTATACTCTCTGATATCTAAATCTGAGGCTCACTCTAGTGTATCTGAGTCTCTTTTTACATTCTCTGACCTCAACCTGAGTTTTTCTAGTGTATCATCACATTATACTTCACTATTTTTGTGTCTTAGGATTTTCAGTGTTTAACATCTCTTTAAATATGTTTCAAAGGAATCACAATTAAAATCTAACTCAATAAAAAGCCAACATATTTCGTTTCACAAAAAAAAGTAAAAAAAACTAAAAAACTAAAAAGTCAAAATCAAAACTCTAATTTTTAAAATAATTTATTTAAACTCTCACAACTTTTAAAACATAACAATATCTCTCATTCATAATATATTTACTATCACTCTTAACAACATATAACTATTATTTTCAACTATATAAAAGGTAAAACTGTTTAATTTGAACAAAAAATAAAAAATTAATCTTTTATGAACATAACCAACTCTAAAAAACTAACTTAAAAATAACCAATTTCAAAAAACTAACCTAAAAGTTAATTACAAAACAAACTATTGTAAAATAAATTTAATTTTTTAAAACTAAAAACGCAAAAAATAAAAAAACTAATTTTTAATGTAATTTACCCAAATCTTTTATAAATAGAGGAAGGTCTGCCATATTTTGGTTCAAATTAAGGCGGTGACTCTTCTCTTCTGCATATCTTTCCCGCTTCTCTCTCTCTGCGCCATAAGAACCAAATTCACTATCATTGTAAAATCTTGCCCCGTTTCGCTGTGATTGGCTTTAAAATGGTACGTAAAACATTCGGCTAATCGATTCATACATATTTGAACATACATGTACCTTGATCTTTATATCATATGTGCATCGATTGATTTTCCCTTAGTTGTTCAATTTCAGTCGAATTACGTAGTTTTCTACTGAAATCCTCCCGTGGTTTTGGTTTGTTTCCAAGGAAGGTAAGGTAAGACTAAATCTAATTGGATTCTTTTCGATTTCGAAAACTAATTAGCTATAAATTCGATCAGTTTTTGATTTGGTTACGGAGTCTAGGGTTTGGACGTAATATAAGAAACTGAATCAGAAGTTATTTGTACTATGATGTTGATGCACGGCTGTTTTTGTATGTGCGATTATTATATTTAATGGCATGATAGTTCATATAAAATGTTAGCAAAATAATTTCCACATTAATTTTTCCTCAATTTTCTTGGCCACGTATAGTAGCTTGCTCGATTAGTTGGGAAACTAAACAATATGCTAAACACGTTGTAAACTATAAAAAAATAGCAATTTATAAAAAAAGCATCAATCAAGTTACATTAATACAAAAAATATCGAAAATATCATAGTCGACAATAAATATCAACAAATTCAAATTAATTTTCTTCGATTGCAGAGTAGCCAAGTGTATAGGCTTACTTTTTCCAACCCTATTTTATTACCTTTAAATATTAGATGACTTCTATAGTTTAACTTATACCTACATCGGAGACTCTAATTTAATAATTGGGTAAATTACATTAATCTCCTTTTAGGTTAATTGAAAATACAGATAGATCTCCTCAAATTTTTGAAAATACATTGTTCTCCCTTCTGCTTCACTTTTATGTTGCACATTTTTCCTTCCACGAGTTAACTGTTAAAAAGTTAACGAAAGTTGCTGTATGAGCTATTATTTTACAAATTCTTCCAAATTTACCCTTATTTATATTATTAAATTTCTTGATTACCCTCCATCAAATAATAAAAACATAAAAAATAGATAAAGTAATAAAATTAGATTGTAAGTTTCCAATATTGTCCCCACCATCCTCCTCCAACCCTTCTACACACCACCACATCTCTTACTCTATGAACATTCAAGACCCACTGCCCCCACCATTCAACTGTCTCTCTCTATCAAAACCCCACGCTATCCATCGGCACCTGCTCCTATTACCACCAACCAAATACCGTGACCAAAATACCAAAATCCATCTGTCTACATCAGAGAGAGAGAGAGAGAGAGAGAGAGAGAGAGAGAGAGAGAGAGAACTTCGTCATTTGAAATGTTATTGAAAACTTTAAGTGTGTGGATTTCACTGAAGCTTTGAAAGCCTTCCAAGCTTTGAGGGCTTCCAATCTTGAAACCCTAAGACTTAGCTACATACGCGCACACACACATATATGCATATATATATATATATTATTAAGAAACTTAAACAATTTGAAGATTGTGCTAAAATATTAACACTGAAACAACACTTGCAAATGAAAAAAATTCCAATTTGTCCCACTTTCAGATTATCAAAAACATAACCTTGTTGTTGAATAGCTTGAGATAAATTGTTGTACCTATTTTCTAATAACTTAAGCTTTTGGGACAATTGGTGATTTAACATGGTATCAGAGTACTAGTTTCATAAGATATTGGATTCAAGTTTCGTGATGTGTTTTCTTGTTATATTTGTTATTGTGCACTCTGTGTGTTGGTGCACTTATTTAGTTTGTTTGCCTCTTCACGTGAGGGAAAGTGTTAAATAACTTGATATATATTGTTGGGTTCATTTTCTAATAGCTTAAGTTTTTGGGACAATTGATGATTTAACACTTGTGAAAACCCTAATTGCCAAAAGCCAAACCTCCAATTAGCAAAGTCAAAAATCCTCATCACCAAAGTCGGAAATCTCCATCTCCGAACTCTTCCCCTCTCTCACTCTTGCCACAGTCTCTAGTGAATACCCCCCAACAAAAAAACCATGCTGTGACCATTACGCCTCTCTCTCAAATATGTTAGGAAAGTGCTTGGGTTAGCCTTAGGTTCTACCCTTATTTCTCAATCTAATGAAAGATGTTAAATATACTCTTAATTAAGTAAAAAAAAAGTTGTCTTTAACAGCTCCCCTCTTTATTCGTTGGACTAAAAGTTAAAATGGTATTTTAGTTACTTTATTTGTATAAACTACTTGTAAAAAATGTTAATTTAATTGAAGGGTAAAAGAGTAAAACACACTCGGTTAACGATAGTATCTTGACAAAACTGACAAGGGAGGACAGTGTAATTTTAGATACTTAAGGGGAACTGTCTATATTTTCAATTAACCTGACAGCAGGTTAATGTAATTTACCCTTAATAATTTTATTTAGCGTATGATATGGAAAATTGAGAGTTGAGCTTTGACAGTGAGACAAAGTTTCTTTTCTTTGTAGAGTTTATGATTTCTTGTAGTTGGCTTGGCCTTTTATTTCTTCTATTTTTGTTTCTTTTCAATTGGTTGGTTCCAATTTTGTTGGTTATCTTGCATTAAGACGTCTGTGATAGTTTCGTATGTAGCTAGAAACTTTGTATTGTTTTTTTCAAATTTAAAATTTTTTATTTGTAATGTTGCTTGCTATGTTTAAACTAGTAACGAGTGAGAACTGAGAATCTTATCTTATGTGTGAGGATTTTTTTATTTTAACTTATTTTGTTCTATAAGTTTCTCCATTGTTTTTGGTTGCTTAAACCTTGTAGTAATTACCAAGATTATAATAAAGTATTTTCAGGGATATGGGTGAGACAAATTGAGTTGTGTGGCTTGCCTCAAATCTTTGATTTGCAGCTCCCAAAGATAATTTTGGGGAGTATCTGAAGCTTGGGATGCTGAAGATGTGAGAAAGATTATGAAATGATCGAACTGCCTTTCCTTTGAACTGCATATGTTGATAGCACAACACATACATGTTACCCATGCGGTTTACTACTAGTTGTATGCATTGTTTTCAGGATGATGTGTTTTATTGGTTAGATTATTCAACTTTTTTACCTTAATTATGTTTGATATTCATTTTTCTTTTGGAGTCTTGAAGCCTTGTCTATATTGGTATTGTGCGTCGATTGGGATCCACATGAGACACATACCTTGTTCTATTCCCAATAGAGACCAGTCTTAACTGGAACTTGGCAAATAATTCATTTGTTGTGTTTTTTCTGCTGGTCTTTTCCCATGTATTCACGGTGATATTTTTTGGGGAACTATGTATTCAAAGCGACACTGACCCATGATATTCCACAAATGACAATACAAACTAGAAGCAATTCATTGTGTCATGCAAATAGATGATCTTAATACCCAAAAGCTTGGGTTGAATTACTAGTTTCTTTGGAGCAAAAGGAGGAATAGCATGATAAACCTTTTGATTTGCAGCAAAGCTGAGCTGGTATGAAAACTACTAGACAGAGAAAGGGGAAGACAGCTGAGGCTCCTAAAAGGCACAGCACTGTAGGCTGCTCTGGAGTAAACAAGTCTACAAACAGAACTGGTGGACGGCATCGGGCAACATCAGGTTAGGTTTCTGATTGGAAGTTCTACAAGCATATCGGTATCAGCTTAAAGTGCATAGTTTTAGTTGTAATAAGTTGGACTGTAATACAAAACAATACATGTTTAGTGCATGTTGTTATTTTTATTTGTTTGATACTGTTTTCAAAACACGGCTCAATCATGAAAAACCAAAAACATGCACTAAACGTGTTTTTATTTCAAAAGCCCAATTCCACTTCAAACTCTTGGGGCGGCAGGGGGGATATCCTTCCTGTTAACCACCCCAAGATTTTTTGTTTTGATTTGTATTGACTGCTGTGGCTGTTGTTCAACTTCACATCACTTATTTTTGTGGTTCAAAAGGTAAAACATGATAAAGAATGGAAACAAAGAAACAAGGGCTATATGTTCTTATTCTGTGTTTTTTTACATATGTGAACCTTCTCTTTCTAGTGGGATGTAAATACATTTCAGCTGAAGATGATCCAGGCATTTTTTCGTTTAGCGATGCTCAAGTGGTGGTTCAACAGCTTCCAAGGAGACAGACGTTGTCCCAACAAATGACGAAAGAAGTACTTAAACTTGAGGGTAAAATTGGATTTCATCCTTCTGAAAAGATTAAGTTGCAGCTTTTCCCAATAGACGAAGGCACTAAAATGGGGTTGGAAAAAGTAAGCTTGTGCACGTAGAAGCATTTATTAAAGAAAAATTTTAAATTAGATACATCAGTCAGTTGTAATTTTACTGAGATAATGTCTCCCTTCTTATAGGATGGTCATAATCCATATTTAGAACTCACTCTAAGGGCTCGGAAGAAGATATCCTCTGTGCTTAAGCACCTGAATAGCAAATGGGGAAATTCAAGTGTTGCTGTAGGGGATCCCATGCTTTTTCCATACAATATACAATTAGAGAATCTAAGTACATACAAGAGATGGACGTTAAATGACAGTGGCATTCACACAGGCGATGTATATGCAGCTATAGAAAGTCCAGCAGTTTTTCGGTTAAGGTCTGAAGCTTTATCTCTTCTGTTATTTTGACTGTCTACTAGTTTTAGTTCAACTTCTGACTTCCATCTTTCTTTCAAGGTATGGCTGGTTCTTGAATCTTGAGCCCAAAACCACTTCTAGATCTACTCACGTAGGGGCTTGCTTGGAATCTGAAGGATTTCAGAAAGGTTGCAGTGCAATTTCAGAACTTATGGATGACAGAAGGGAAAAGCTTCTGACAAGTGAAGACTTCAATCCCATGAAAAGTAAAGCAGCAGATGCAGTTGTTACCAAGAATATGTCTTTAGATGTACCAGTTGGCTGCGGGGTAACTTTTCACTTCTGTCCATCTGTTATTTGTCTGTATGATGGTTTTGAGGAAGTTTTATGCATTTGAGTACTCGATCTTCAGTAAGACATTATTTCTGGAACACATGATTTCTTAAGTAGATCCACATTGAGCATTTTATTGGCTCTTCTGAAGCTAGTGCATGATAATTTCTTGGAATGGGCTTATCCATTTTATTTATACTGTGGAAATACATTAAAAACTCGTTAGATTAATTAGGTGGTTCAGAAACATTCACTCACGGTTGGTTTTGCGCTTATCCTTCTGTTACATATTTTAGCGCTATAAAAAATACATTTTGCAACTACTACCTGGTGTGGTGGCTGATGTTACTTACCATTGATGCTTCTATCAAAAGGTTCAGATGCATAATACTTCTACCACATATTTTTACTTTACTAAAAACTATGACCATTTCCTTCTTATTAGGATGATAAAGTGCAGGTTGGGAATGGTCTTGCACAATCAGTGGTGCCATGGGAAGATAGTTTGACCAACTTAAACGTCGGAGGTCTCCTGTCTGATGCGTCCTTGCAGGGCAAGATCAGTATTTGCGGTCCGAAATCAGAAGGCAGCAAATTAAACTTGCAACCAATTCAATTAATCTCTTCTGAGATTAGCGTTGGTGGCCTGCTGTCTGAAGCTTCTTTGCAAGGCAGGATTGACGATCATGAACTAAAATCAAATGGGAGCGAGTTAGGGTTGCAGTCAACTATGGATAAGGGCCTTGTACAATCATCAGTGCCGTGGGATGATAGTCTGACTACCTTAAGCATTGGAGGCCTGCTGTCTGAAGCATCTTTGCAGGGAAAGATTGCTAATTGTGTTCCAAAATCGAAGGAAAGCAAATTAGGGTTACAGCCAACTCCATTGATCTCCGATTCCTTGGATGCTTTTATTGCTGGCCGACTAAACTCACAGCCTCAAGAATCAAAATCATCGCCACATGCCTCACACTCATCCATCTTGGATGCTGAAGAGACATGCCATGCATTCCCTTTCCGAAAATTGTCTTTGTCAGGCAAAGATGCTGTGCATGTGGGTGGAAGTGCTATTCCTAGGGGCCACAATCATCATGATTTTTCGAAGTCGTTCAAATTTTCTAACTTTCCTGAGGTTGGCTTCATCTTTCCTTTTGCTTCTAATTCTACTACTATTTGGGAATAGTTCTAGCTCAAAACTGTTGGTTTGGCCCCCACTTTGACCGCTATGATCATCAATGATCAAATAGCGTTCAATGCGATTCATCCATCAATTAATCATACATGGTATTTGAATGGAACATAAGCGGCACAAGTCAATTTCTCCATATCAGTTTGAATTTTTCTGCTGGTGCATTTTTAGAAATTTTACGGACACTAGATCTTGACATAAACTTGGAAAAGTTTTGGTTTGAAGTTGAATATGCTAAAATGATAAAATTTCAACCGAGCTATGTTATTTGGGTATGGGTATGAGTGAAGTGTTGGAGACATTAAATTCGCAACGTAAACCAAATTGATATTGAGCATCTTGTGTGTTTATGGGACTTATGTGCATAGGGATATTGTAAACTTGGATTGCTAATCATGGTTTCTGGTTGAATGTCACACTACACCTTACCCAAGCATGGTTTTTGTAGGATACATATGTCATACCCTTACCCAAGTGTTGCATGTTTAACATTGGTACATTACACAATTAAAAGAGACCATGTAAGAAAGTGAGAGTTCAAGATGTACCAATTTATGGGCTATTTTCACTTTTTGAAGTGAGACAAATGTTTACAATTTGGCCGAGCCCAATTTCTTGATCTATTTATCTTAAAATGTTGAACTTTGAAGATAATATTTTAAGGGGCCATGATTTCATGTGGCTTGTCTTGTAAACTGTACTAGTGTTTAAGTTGCTTCATTTTTGTAGCTCAATGGCCAAGGTGAGCTTGCACAAGGTTCTCCTTTTCAGGAATCCAAGACAGGTCTATTGACTCATTTAGGAGTGACTAATGACGAAAACAACCTTGGGCTGGCAGGCATCAAATGGGTACTTGACTATCATATTAATTATCTTTTGAGTTGTTTGATGTTCCCAAAATGCCAATACCTTACTAGATTATTATTTTTATTGTTATTTTATCTACAATGGCTTGACGCAGACTGAATCTTTGGGACCATTTGATGTTGTCTTATCCACCTCACGGCAAATGACAAGTGCAGACAGTGTTAGCGTCAGCGAATTTGTTAGGTAGCAGCTTCCATGTGTTTGATTGCTGCCCTTTTGGAGGCAAAGGATCACCTGTCCCAAAAATTATGTCTCTCTATTCTAGTGCATTAAATGCCGTTCGATATGTCTTGCCATTCTCGTGCCTTGAGATTCTCACATGGTCTAACGGTGTTTAATGTATTGGGACAGAGATAATTTCCAAGATAGAGAATTCCTACTCCTTTTGGAGATGGAAAGGTTCCTCCAGTTGAGGGCAGAAAATGCAGGAAACTGGTGAGCAAACAAACAAAGAAGCTCAAAATCAATGCCAGCTCAAATGCAATTGCTAATGCATAAAAGACTATTCTGTGTAGCATTTTGATGTGCAAACTGCCTGTGCTTGGAGGAGAAGCTTTGTAGGTCGATTGAATCTGGAAGCAACTCAATTAACTTTTGATGGCTTTTTTTTTCTTTTTTCTTTTTGGGAATATTTTCTGATAGGTTGCTGTTTGATTGTTTTATCATTGCTATGAAAATGTGAAATACTATTGTTATTCTGTAAAATAGATTATATAGATTTGCAACTGCTATATGCTGAAGACAATTTTTCTAATGGAACAAATGTCCTCTTTACTATGATCTCTCTCTCTCTCACATTAGATGCCATTTGGATATGTATTTTAATTAGGTATTTGAAGTAGAATCTGGATTATTGAGCCTAGATTCGTGATCCATTCATCCAAAGGTTGGATTTTTCTGAAAACCTTATGGGAAGTTTGATTATTATGTTCTTAGCCAGAAAGTGCTTGGGCTTACTGCAATGTTCTTAATCCCATTTTGGCATCCCGTGTTTTGCAGCCGCAGCTGATCATTATAAAGTGTTCATGGTGGAATATGAATATCTTTTTTGCCTCCTTGCAGGTCATGTATTTTAGGGGAATAATAGCTTTGTTGGTTGCTTATTGCATGAACACTTAGACATGCTAGCTAATTGGTTTGTAGTTTTTTTTTGTCGTACAATTTTTTGTTGTTGCTTTTATTTGGAATCAACTTTGTATTTTCTGTTTTTGTTTTTGTACAAAAATAAATTGAAAGAACTTCCCCCTCTAACTTGCCTCTCTAGCGGGTACCGGCAATCCCATTGCAATCGAAGATAACTGGCTGACTCTAAAAGGAAGGTCAATCTCTACTTTCGACTCGAATAATTGATTTGGAAAAGATATCAAAGCTCTTTGGTTTGAAAGATGAGTGACCTTGAGGAATGGTTTGCATTTTGTTCATGCATTTCCTGTTTACAAGTTCCATAATTTATAATTCTCACCATTTACTTAGCTAAGTAATGAGTAAACAAACCATTTTTGTGGTTTTTTGTGTGTATTGCTTGATCTCAACCTTGTTGGTTTGCTCATGAATGAAATTGGTGGTTGGTTTGTTTGGCATAGCTAACACCATGATACAAAACTGTAGTTATGTTACAGATTCTTTTAGAATGATGTGACAGTGATATTTGAAACTCTCTTAAAAGTGGAGTGTTTTTAGGCATCCAAATAGGGGTTATTTGTCATTTTAATGGGTCTTTTAATTTGAAATGATTAATCCCAAGTTTACCAAATCATTTTGTATAATTCTTTTGTATAATCATTCTGTATAAATCATCATGTATAATATTTTGTACAATTATAGTGCATAAATTAGTCTCTACAATTCTTTTGTTTGTACCAAGTTTATCAATAGTTCAAAGGTGTTTGGAAAATTGGCCTTTTCATCACTGTCAAAAGAGTGAATAAAGAACATAAATAATAGCAATAACAAATCTATCATTGTTCTCGTCGATCAACTGGCGATTATAATTTTGATGGTCATTTGCCACCTGTCATATTTTCTTTGACGAGTCACCGACTGGTGAGCATCTAAGTTTTATTTATTTAATTTTGCAAATGAACAAAATGAATTGAAATAATTTTTAAAAAACATTAAGTTTTTAAAAAAAATAATAGTATTTTAATGGACTAAGTTGTAAGTTTATTTGTTTAAAAATTATTAGGCCTTAACATAACCTAGGAGAAGAAGTAAATATAATTATCTAAGGATACACATTAAATACTTTTTATTTTTTTATAACTACTTATGGAATTCTAAAAAAATGAGGGGGACCTGTGTGACAAATGTAAAAAAAATACTATTCATACGTCAATATAGACATAATGAATAAAAAATAATAATTAAGAGGTGGACTTAAAGAGTTCAAAAGCTAGTAATATTTTAAAAAAAACTAGGGGAACTATTAAAGGCAATTATCATTAATTTTTACTTTAAAATATGATTACTAACACAATTGGTACTTAGAGGAGTATTTACATAAACTAAGTGGGGGCAATAACATAATTATTTTTAGTATACTTAAAAAAAACTTTTTATTTTACAGAAGTAAAAGTGTAGGCCTTAGGCCTTGATTGCCAATTTTGACTTTTTAGTTTTTGGGTTAAAAATGCTAAAAAGTTAAAATTATTTGTTTGGCAAAAAAGTAAAAAAATTTAAAAGTCAAAAAGTTAAAAAGTTAAAAAGATCAGAAAGTCAAATTAAAACATAAACTCTTAAAATATTCTATTCAAATTTTTATTACTTTAAAAATATAATAATACTCCTTATTCATAATTTATTTACTACTACTACCAATTACATATAATTGTTAATATCAAATATATAAAAAGATAAATTGTTTACTTTGAATAAAAAGCAAAAAAAGTTCACTTTTTACTCAAACAACTTACTTGAAAAAAGTTAAGTTAACAAATAACTTATTTTGAACCTAATTTAACTTTTTGGCTAAAAACGTAAAAATCAAAACAATTAGCTTTTAAGCTAGTTGTCAATTGTACCCTTAATGTCTGTTTTGGGATAGCTTTTAAGTTTGACTTTTAAAAGGTTTAACTTTTTAAAAAATAAAAAATAAAAAAAGTGAGTGTTTGGGATAATTTTTTGTAGATGCTTTTTTGTTTTTTTTTCTTTTTAATAAAATGTCTAAAATGCACTTATTTTTAGCTTTTAAGTTATAGTGTTTGGGATATTGGCACGACTTTTTTTTTGTGAGTAAGGTTGATTTTTTATGTTAGGGTATTATAATAATTTTGTTTGAAAAAAAATTAGAGTGTTTGAAATATATATTGACTTTTTCATTAGATTAAGAAATGAAAACAAAAAAGTTAGTTATTTTTTTTTGAAAATTAGATAGTGCAGCTTAAAAGGTGGCTTTTTTTTTGGCAAAGAAATTGACTTAAAAACTAACCCAAATAGGCCCTTAGTTAAATTCGTCATTGTTCACTCTCCACTAAAATTAGACATACCGACACACTCATGTTTTTCTCCAAAATTTTAATAATACCGAAAAGAAGTATTACTATATAGCTTCTGTATCTCAAAATAAACTCCCCATTTATAATTGAGGAATTTGACACGTAAATAGAGATAATTAAAGCACTTCCTAACAAATATCTGAAGATAAAATTTACTGCTACATTTTCGGCGATGCAGTATGTAGGCGAAGTACATTCAAACTATTACGTAGATAATGTTACGAAATATTTTTGATAAATAATTTTTTTTATGCATACTAATTAAATTATTTTTGAAAATATCGCATAATGCTCCAACACTATCAAATAATTACTGTCAAATTTGGGATGTTTTGCATGATGAATTCAAATGCAAGAGAGAAGATGGCCATTAATGCCATCAAGTTGATGGTGAGCTGCACTCTTTCACCCCTTGCAAAAGGTACTCTCCAAATTTTAAACTTACAACATGACTTCATTAATTAGATAATTTTTTAGAATTTAATTACTCTTATGTCATGTTTGATTGGGAGAATATGATATGAGATTAGAAATTCAGTGGACCCCACAAAATGAGTAATTTTTTTGATCAAAGAGATAAGGATTGGTGATACTTCGAAATTGTTATTGATTCACTGGGGATAGTTATTCAAAAATTCAATTTTTACACATTGTAGTCCTCTTGGTTTATCTTAATTTTTTGTGTACGTAATTTCAGGTTAGGTCCCATTTGGGGATTCCTTTATAGGTTTCGTCTCAAAACAAGATTGATTTTGTAATAGATCTTACTTTTTATTTTTCTTCCTAAAATACTCTCAAATTTTGAATCCATCCAAAATTAAGAAACGCGTTTTTTCTTCTTGTAAACAACCAAACAACAAATAATCAAAACTAATATAAAAAAAACAATGGTTGAACAAAATTTGATTCTTCTTCTTCGTCTTTTTTCTCACCGTATTCGTTGCATTTTCATCGTATCCTCTCAGATCATCCATCCATCATCGATTTGCACCACATTCAAAGCATTTGAAGAAAAATATAAAGATGACAAAATGAGTCTAAAAATGAGACAAATTTACAATTTGCCTAAGATGGTCCATTTTAGCAAATTATTTTATATGTATTATTTTTCAAAATGAAACATCCAACAGAAAATGAAACAGCTAACAGAAATGATATGTAAAATGAGACATCCAACAGAAAATAATACAACCAACAAAAAATGATACACCCAACAGAACATGATACACCAATCAGTTTTTTTGTTATATTTGTATCATTTATAGTAAATAATGATACACAAATTATGATTTTTTGACCATGTTATGATTTTTATTTGTATCATTTCGTAGTGTTATATTAAGAAAATAATGTTTAGTTCTTGAACATATGGTATCATTGTATCATTTTCTGTAAACTGTATTTGTAGTTACTATATCATTTTCTGCAAATTACTCAATCTCCACTTCAAAATGGCGTTATAATATATTGCAACGAAAAAAGTTTTTCATTGAAGAAAATGAAAGACCAGATATTAGAATCGAAATGAAAAAAAAAACTCAATAATGGAGTAAAGTGCAAAATAATGGATGAAAATGCAAAACAAATATGAAAATGGCGTTAAAACTTTCAGAACAAACAGATTAATGGAATATTTCAGATCTGCATTAAGATTTTCAAATGCAATGTAGTATACGCCGGTTAATAATAAAACAAATAATTGAACCTAAACACACGACGTGATTTAATCACAATTAGCCGAGAAAAGATTCTGTCAATAACGGAAATGTGAAACAAAAACGAATATTTACTGCAAATCATAATCTTTTCTTTTTTGTGTAATTTTAATTAGAATAGATAAGGGTATAATAACCCATTATTTACTAGAAGTTTCAAAAAAAGACATTATGGAATACTATACTTTTGATAAGAACTAATTCCCGAGCACCTCATTAAAATGGGACCTATCCTCAATTTACATTAATTTTGTTAAGTATCTAGTCATCGCGAGCGACTATTTTCGAGCGGCCACTGCATTTTTTGATTACTTTTCGCCGATCATTTTTGGCCACTTTTCGTCGACCTCTAACAGTCATTTGGTAATTTTTCTGTCATTTTTTAGACGACCCACATAATAGATAAAATTTCACTATTTGTAGTTGAATCTGTTGTTTGGTTGTTTGTATTTTTTCTTGTCACAAAAAAATCTTTTAATTTAATGTAGATAATTATATACGCAAAATTGTTTATATTGCTGACATAGTCTCAAATAGTACACCGTTGCCATCTTGTCATGATGCTTCACCATCTTATTATGATGTTATCACTTTTATCTTTAGCCGCCACTTTAAATCGCGGACGATAGTTTTTCGGTGACCTTCCAACAACTTATTTAGTGATTTTTAGAAAAAATTTTGCCGACCTTCCAATAACTACACGGAACAAATAAATTTTATTATTCACCCCAATATTAACCACATAAAATAAATAAACTTCAACATTCGATATAATCAAATACTAAAACTTATCCCTTCATAAAAAGTCATATCATATTTACCACTATCAACTCCTTCATCATCATCACCGCATAAAATATTAAATACATCTGTTTTTTTACTGAACTAAATATTCTATAATATTTTCAGTATGGACCTTTGACCAAAACCCATGATTATACATATGGCGCACTCCAATTCAAGGTGATAACACAAAATCAACAACAGAATCACGCTTGACATGTTTGATAAGGGAAAGGGAAAGGATGAGTGAGATGTATTATAAAAGGTAAAGAAGGTCATGAATTAATTAACAAAAATGTTACAAACTTATAAACCATACCCATAAACTTAACCTGTAATTTGAAATAAATGGCCAAATTCATATCACTAGACATCCCAAGATCAGATTCTTCACGTAGTACTAATGGTATAAGCAGTTGATAAGAGTTTCACTAGGCAATAGCGATGGGTTCTTTGGAAGTTTGGAGCATATCGAGGAACAAGCAAATTTAATCGGACGACGACGAATCTACTTCTTTATGCCGCTAGCTCTCAATTTGATCTTACTTCTAGTTCTTTTTTTTTTTACTAAAAACAAAGAAAGAAACTCAGTACCAAATGCTTGGCAATTCTTAGTAGAATTTCTTCATGATTTCGTACAGAACCGGATAAACTAATTTCTTCATAATTTCGTGCAAAACACGATAAGTGAACAAATACGTAGCCTTTCCAGACACATTAAACAAAAGGTTTTTCCTCATAAAAAGATGTTAAATAAAAGCTTTTTCCGCATAAACTGTCTGTGACGCGAATCTAGACCATTCGTTTTAAATTGTACGTAAATTTATGGGTATATTTTACCGGTTTGCAGCATAAATGATTAATTAATCATGGGAATAGGCTAATAGGTAGGAGGAGTACTGAACTTGGTCTTGATCCACTTGAAGCTGTTCCTAAACGAGGATTTGAGCTTACCTTCCATGGTGTACAAGTTGTAGGATGCCACCCTCTTCCTCCTCTTCACCTCTGGATTCTTCTCCGTCGGACCGTTGAAACTGTACGATCTGGTTCGGTTCTCCAATCCCAACCGAATTTCTGAGTAGGAACAAGAGTAGTTTTCTCGGACTGATCTGCTCTTCTCTTCCATAACATAACCAACAAAAGACACACACACACACACAGAAATATGCATATATAAATATATATATATATATATATATATATATATATACTCACGATTATATGTATGCATATTGGCCCTGTTTGGGCTAAGTTTTAAAGATTTTGATTATTTTTGTCTTTTTAAAATGTTTTTCATCTTTTTTTTGACTAATTTTTTAAAAAAATTTCGAATCGTCTCCATAAGATAAATTATAAGGTAAAAAAATTTAATAAAAATATAAAAAAAATTTAAAAAATGAAAATAAATAATATTAAGACTCTGATTAACAACCTTAAACTTTTTGACTTTTTAGATAAAAACTACAAAAAATCAAAACATAAACTCCTAGAATGTTTTATTTAAACTCTTACCATTTTTAAAATACAATAACATTATTGGTTCATAATTTATTTACTACTATTAACTTAATATCAAATATATAAAAAAGTAAAATTGTCTATTTTGAACAAAAATTAAAAAAATTAACTTTTTAAATAAACAATCAACGTAAAAAAAAGTTAGCTTAAAAATTAAATTACCAAAGAACCTAATTTGAATTTAATGTAACTTTTTGCCTAAAAACGCAAAAAAAAAAAAAAAAAAATTTCAGTTAGTTGCCAATTAAGGAAAATTTTTGACTTATTAATTTTTTTTTAATTTTTTAATTTTTTAATTTTTTAATAATTTAATCAAAATTTATTTACTTTTTCAACCATGTAATATATGGCTCTGCAATAAAATGGTGAGTCTATCTGGAATATGCATAAGAAACCTGGTTTAGATAAAAAGACTAAGTTTATGTTTGAATTAATTTTTTAAGAAATTTTTTGTTTAAAATTTTTTAAAAAATTTATTAATTTGACTTAAATTAACTTTTTTAAATATTTTTTTATATTTAATTTTTATAAAAAAATCAAAAAATTATTTTTAAAAAATTAGTGCAAATACAAGCTAACTTATTGACAATTACTGGGGTAAAGTTACGAAATCCATTAGCCGTTGAATTTTACTAAATTGAGAAATTTTTTTATTAAAAATAAATAAATAAATAATTATCCGATAGATATACACATGCTAACACTTGCATTAATTGCTTGGACCCCATGCAACCCAATGTGTACGTTAGTCTGCATGGGCCTGAACGTGACGTGACGTGATTTGAGTTTCGAATAATCAAGCAGCATAGACACTGAGAGTGAATGATGTGTTTGGTGGTCTATAATGGCTTGTCCGGGTTAAATGTCAAAAATTTTATTTATTTTTGCCATTTAAATTTTTTTAATTAATTTTTTAAAATTTATATTGATAAAATAAACTCAAAAAATAAAAAAATTTAATTCAAAAATATAAAAAAATTTACTAAAAATAAAAATAAACAACATAAAATTTAATTTATTAACTTATTTTAAAATGAAAATTTCATGTCTGTGCACAGATATTTACCAGTTTTTTTTCACCCCTATTACTGTATATATGGGGCAAAAATAGTATTTATTTAACATATGTCAATTTTTTTCGCCCACTTCTTAATAATAATAATAATAATAATAATTTGTATTTAAAAATAAAAAAAATATATTTATTTCTAATCTTTTATCTTTATTTTTTATTTTTCTTAATTTTAATCTTAATAATTCATCAAATATTATTTTTTACTTGTTATATTATTTTTAACTCCTATTAGTATTACATTTTTAAAGTTTACAAATTATCTCCGTTATATCTCTACTCTGTCTCATTTGCATTTCTTTTTCAACCTTATTCTTCTCGCCCTTACCCTAATAAAATAGAGAACGAACATGATACACTATATTTCTTTCACATTGCCATGATACACTATATTAACATGATACACGATAGTGTGTAAATAATGGAGAAAATTTATTTAGAAGAGCTTATAAAGCCACATACTCACATGGTAATCACTATGACCATATTTATATTGAGGGACAAAATTAAAATTAAGAACCATGTCAACCATGTCCCTTCTTTTGGAAGTGAGAAGTGCCCCCCTACAAGAGGAGGAGGACTTTACTGTCTCAAAAAGAACAAGTCACCCTATATTACCATATCAAAAGTAAATAAATATTCAATGCAAGCCTCTAGGATTTATTTGATTTTTTAATTTATTAATATTTGTATATTTTATTAGTTTAAAATATATTTGATTACAAATATAGGGTTAATGAAATTAGTAATGATATAGAATTATTTTTGAAATCACTAATGAGATTGCATTAATAGTGAAGACTCACACTATTTATTTATTTTAGAAAATAGACTAAATAAATAATATGTTTGTTTTGCCCAAGAGTAGTAGATTAAGTGTAGGATTTATTTTTTGAAGTTACATATTTACATATAAACAAAAATAGTTTATATGTCAAAAAGATATAAATATAATTTAGACCTTAATACCATGTAAGCAAAATCTAATACCATATTCTCCGTTATATTAATAATACTACCACATCCTAACAGTATTCCCAATCCCAATCCCAATCCCAATCCCTTCAATCAAACAAACAACCTACTTTTGAGGTCCACTAAATTACCAATTCAATCACATTACTTAATCTCCGAGAGCAACCTACTGGTGGGACCCACTTAGATAACAAATCCAATGCCCTTTATCTCCGAATCAAACAATCCTTAAATGTATTATTTCAAACAACCTACTTGTGGGACCCACTAGATAACGAATCCAATCATATCCCTTTATCTTCGAATCAAACACGGCTTTAAATATATTAAAAAAACAGAAAGAAAAAAAAAAACATATAATTGGGTCAGTCCAATGGTTGGTGGGCCTTTCAAGTGTTATTTGGGCTTTTACTTAAATTAGTGATAGGGAGGAGGGAGGAGGGAGGAGGGAGGAGGGGGTGGATATGGACGTGGGTGAGGTGTTGCTATCACACAAATGCTGGTTTCACTTTCACTTCAAAGAAGCCACTAAATTCAGGTCAGAGGTGGTGGGGCCCGCCGCATTTAGGGTTAGGGCTGTGTAGTGCAGTTGGGGTGGGGCCCATTGGGCTTTGCACTAAACCAGACCAGACCACACCACATGGGAGGTGACTGCTGAGTGGGCAGCTCCCACTTTGTGCTGTGGGAGGGGTGGGTTTTCCGCTTTACTTTGTGGACCCTTTCTGCCTCTACAACACATCACCTACTTCCTAACTCTACTCTTTAGGGTTGGCAATGTAGACTTTTTTAATTTTTGGCTTTTTATACATATATATATATATATCGAAACCCCAACTCTTAAAGTACTCTTTTCAACCTATTATCTCATTCTATAAGACAATAATACTTTTATTTAATAACTTATTTACTATCAATACCAATTACATATTATCGCTATAATCAACTATATAGAAAAATAATACCATTCAATTTGAGCAAAAAGCAAATGGATTTTTACCCAATCAACTAATTTCAAAAAAGTCTACTTAAACACTAATTTACCAAATAACTTATTTTGAACACAATTTAACTTTTTGACCAGAAACACAAAAAATACAACTAATATTTTTACACTAGTTGCCAATCATGCTCTTAGCCTAACAAACCTTTGAATAAAAAAAAAAACTCCCAGACCTAGTACCAGAAAATTAATAATAAGCTTTCTGTTAAAAAAAAGTAAAAAGAAAAAAAAGAAAAAGAAAAAGAAAATGAAGAAAAGGGTTCTGTTACTCATCCAAGGGGAAAGGCAGAAATGGCACAGATCAATAGATGATGGCTCAGTTGGCTGCTAATTGCATTGATTGCACAGCTTGATGAGACTACACTTCATTTTCAATTGCCTGTGAAATTAGATGAACTCTTATCAGAAATAGTGGAAGTATAAAACATTGAATATGGCCATGATTAAAACATTGAATATAGCTACGATTAAGGGATAAAGAAAAAAAAAGAAAAAAACATTGAATATAGCCATGATTAAGGGATAAGAACGAAATAAAAAAGAAAAACGTTCATAAGAGATAATAATTGTGTTGAATAATGACTTATTAACTTATTTTATCTTGCTTATTTTCATCTTCGATGAACTTTTTTTTTTTTTTTTAATATTTTGGTCAAAAGATTTTACCTTTTCAATTGCTCTCATCGAGAGTGTTAGGATTTTTCCTAACGTCGGTTGATTGTTTTGGCAAATCTGTGACAACGTGAATTTATGTCATATTAGGCTTTAAATATTCTTTGATATAATTTACTTGTTCTTGGAAAAAGACTGTGTTTTTTATTGCAGGATATTAGGTTTTTGTTGCTATATTATGAGAAGAGTGCATGATTGTGAACTGCACTAGTGAAAAACAGTGAAGAAACTGCAAGGCAGTTTCTACGGTCATATACGCAGAAGAACAACCCTGGTGAAATAGCAAAGATATAGAGAGTTGATTTTTATTGATCGATCAATCTGTTCACCAATCGATCGATCTCGTGCGCGAGATTTCATTAAACATCTGTTAGGGTTTTGTTTTAATTCAGTTTTTGAGTTTAGTTCTTAGCAGTTTTTTCAAGGGGCTCAAAATATATGTGTGGCTGCTATTTTTCTCAGTGATCGAGACTGAGAGATATTCGTCTAAACAAATTCATGCACTCGTAGAAGCTTCAAGTCACTGTTTAGAAACCTTGAGATTGATTCATTCAAGACTTGAGAGGATTCTCAAGTAAAGAAGACCGAAGGAGGTTTCCGACAGCAGACTCAGCAAGAATATTGGTTAGTAATAGATTGAGGATTCAACTAAGTATTGTAAGAGATTATCGTAACCAACACTTTAATTATAGTGTGTGTCTTTTGAACTTGGATAAGTCCCGTAGTTTTTACCCTATTATGGTTTTCCACATTAAAATCGCTTGTCTTGTGTATGATTGGTTGTGGCTTATTTATTCTTTATTCTTCATTTATTCTGTACGGGCAAATCAAACGAATAAAGTTTTAGATTTCTAAAGAGTAAAACCGGTTTTCAAAGAGGAACTGAAAAAGTTAAAAAATGTAATCAAAAGGTGAAGAAAAAGAAGTTCAGAAAGACCAAAAATAAGCCAATACGCAGCTCTTTTTGGCTTACTTTTGTCTTTAGTGAACTACTTTCATCTTTTTGTCAAAATTGTTTAATTTTTTAGTTTCTCTCGTCGAGAAAAAACGAAAAGATTAAAAAAAGATTAAAAAATTCCAAAAAAGACAAAAATAAGCCAAA
>JAULJZ010196708.1:0-20205 GCA_032270985.1 Heliamphora pulchella
ATATATATTTGTATAAATTGTATTAATATCTTGATAAACTATCTTTAAAAATATATTAGTATTTTTTATTCTTAGATTCTTATTCACCGCCAATGAGCAGTACCATGTATATGTAAAAAAAGAAACAAGCAAAGTGTTAAAAGAAAGTTGCATGTGAGGTTTCAGAATTCAGAAACAGAACAAATCATTCATGAACTTAACAAACAAGTAATTGATTTGCAGTGGGAAACCCAGAAGGAATATATTAACAACAAAGCCTAGAAGGTCCCCACTTCAGCTTTTCAGTTTCATTAACCTAAACACACAAGCAAGATTGGTTTCTGTGCTTCACTTTGGTTTGTTGTTCAGCTGCAGGCAGGCAGCTTTTGATCCTGCTTGAGTAGAGTGCTGCAGGAGAGAAAATCTTAATAAAAAGCTGATCAGAAAATGGAGTTGAGTAAAAAACATATAATAATCCAGAAAGATTTGTTCGGTTATGATTATCACTTCAGTCTTTCTTATTTTCAAATATTTGATTTAGGCCAACTTTTGATACAAAAAACCTTAGCAGGTGTGTAAAATGGCCCCGCGGCCGGCTTTGTCTCTTGGCTCGTATAAATCCTCCAATGGCCTAAGGCCTGGCCCGGGAAAAGTAATAATGAATTAAATATATTATAAGTGTATAAAAATGTATAAAAATTATAATAGTAGAAAAATGTATAAAAATTATATAAAATAAATAAACTAAAATAAATGTATAAAAATTAAATAATAATAAAGAACTGATGATTATTATAATTTTATTTCTAAAACTAAAATAAATATAAGAAACATAGTATACCAATGTTTATTATATATAGAAGCAATTTAAAAAAATAATTATAAAAATAAATTTACTTATGAATATAAGAAACACATATTATACCAATATTGTTTATTTTATATGGAAGTAATTTTTAAAAACTAAAACAAATGTTAAAAAAATATTTTTTTTTAAAAGCTCATGAGCCCGAATCCAAAAGCCAAGCTCGAGCATTAGCCTATTATTGGAGGCAAAAACTGTCAAGATCATTAGTTTTGTAAACGATTATTCGATAAAAAATAACTGGACGTGCAATCGCCGAAACGGATTTCAGATAAAACTTTTGATATCGAATGATCAAAATAAAACCCGTGCCACTACAGTTAATTTAGATGAAAACGTTTTTGGGGGATTCTCCAACTACGAACTTTTGAATCCGAGTTGAAACTCTAGATTAAAGCTCTGGTTAGACCATCTACTGTATTCCTTGATGCAATTCTCGAACGTAATATAGGTTATGATCTTTCGAGAACTTGTACCGGCAGAACATGGTCAACCTTAGTCTTGAAAGACGAGTTATCAATATGGTTTAGCTTACCCGCATATTTATAGGACTACAACAGGGACCTGTGGAGTAATTATAATATAGACTTCTAGTGTAACCCAGATACCTATCCAGCGATGTCCGCAATTATGCAAACCTCTCAGCAGTATCTGTAATTATGAAAACTTTGCAGCGGTTTCTGCAATTTTCATAAAACACTAAATTACAGCTCACACCACTAAAGAACTGTAACTGCACTTTAAGTCATAATCTCAAGACCATCTTGAATTGAGCTCCTATTATTAAATGCTTAACTCATCTCCCCATGTTAAGATTTTTAATACCTGTCAATTAAATTTAATTACTGTCAATTTAATTTAATTGGCATCTCAAAAAATTTTTAAACCCTTCCCCTTAATTTATTTGACTGCCGGATAATCAAATCCATCTGCAGGGTTCAGTCCCGTCAAAACTTATAAGTTTTTTTAAGGGGATATCGTCAATCCCGATATATCGAGACGTGTATTCCGTCAATAATTAATATTCATCATATAATTAATAACGCTATCCAACTCATTGGGAATGTAGACCCATACAAGATCGCATCCTGTAATGAATCAAAATAACCAATATTAAATATATGCAAATAATAATTATTTCAAGATTTAGAGTATAATCACTCTCATAATAACCTTGGGGTGTGAATTAATTTATATAGTCAGTATAAAATTAATTACCCCAATACGTCACGTTCAATATACACTAAGTGTACTAGCACAGAAAATCGAAACAATAGACGACGCTATTATCTATTTTTCGTAACCAAGACAGGCCTACTAAAACTCTGTGTTATAGTTGTACTGATGGTATGTCCATTTTTATATAAACTGTGAACAAATACTTATATTCTACAAGAACTTATAATTTGGTCTTCTATGTGCAAGCCGTACTCTACCCACCAGATTAAATATTGTATAGAATAAAAGATATCTATGCATAACATTTAAAGAAATGGCATTGCATACATTGCTCATTAAGATTCTCATAAAATAAAAAATTAATTTTATTAAAAATAAAATTAAATACTAAAACTAAAATAAAATTCATAATTTCAGTAAACAACCTTAACAATCTCTCACTTATACTCAAAACCTTACTGTCATACATTTGACTGCTATACCCTCTACATAACTATCAAAAGTCTTAGTCGATAAACTTTTTGTAAAAGGATCTACAAGGTTGTCTTCTGATACAATCTTGGTCACAGCAACATTACTCCTCTGTACAATTTCTCGTATCAGGTGATACTTACACTCAATGTGCTTTCTTTTTTTGTAAACTCTTGGTTCCTTTGAGTTTGCAATTGCTCTGCTATTATTACAATAAAGTATAATAGCTGACTAAACTAAAGGGATCACGTCTAGATCCAACAAGAAGTTCCTTAGCCAAATGGCCTCCTTGGCTACTTTAGAAACTGCCACATACTCGGCCTCCATGGTGGAATTAGCAATGCAGAATTACTTGATACTCCTTCAACTAATAGCTCCACCTCCTAAGGTAAACACATATCCTAAGGTAGACTTACGAAAATCCTTGTCTGACTAGAAATCCATATTTGTGTGCCTTAAAGGTAGTAGACTGTCTGCCGGGTAAACCAACATATAACCCTTAGTCATTTTCACGTATTGAATTATATTCTTTACCGTAGTCCAATGTTCATGTTCTTGGTTAGACTGATATCTGCTAACCATACCAACGGCAAAGCAGATGTCAGGTCTAGTGCAAAGCATAGCATACATTAAGCTTTCTACTGTCGAAGTATAAGAAACCGCATTCATCTTCTCTATCTCATCAGGTGTCTTAGGAGACTGATCTTTGGATATAGTGATTCCATGCCTAAAAGGGCGAAACTCTTTCTTGGAATCTTACATGCTGAAACAAGCAAAGATGTTATTGTTATACTTTACTTGTGATAAACCCAACATCCTTTGTTTTCAATATCGCAAAAGCTTGATCCCTAGGATGTGACTGGCTTCTCCCAAGTCCTTCATGTCTAACTGTTCAGATAATCATACTTTTACCATAGATAATGCCCCCACATCATTTTCAATAAGCAAGATATCATATAAATAAAGTACTAGAAAGACTACTACGCTTTCGTCACGCTTCTTATACACACAAGACTCATCTAGACTCTGATCAAAACTATAAGATTTTATTGCTTGATCAAACTGAGTATTCCAAGATCTCGATACGTACTTAAGTCCATAAATGGAACCCTTAAACTTATACAATATGTACTCCCAGCCCTTTACTATGAAACTGTCTGGTTATATCATATAGATACACTCGTCAAAACTTCCGTTAAGGAAAGCTATCTTGACATCTATTTGCCAAATTTTGTAATTTAAATGAGCCGCAATGAATAAGAGAATCTGGATAGACTTAAGCATGGCTACTGGTAAAAAAATTTCTATATAATCGATCCCTTCTTTTCGAGTGAACTCTTTTGCAACAAGTCTAGCTTTAAAAATTTCAACCTTTCTGTCTAGTCCTCTCTTCTTCTTGTAGATCCACTTCTATCCAATGGGTTTTATCCCATCGGGTGGTTCTACAAGTTTTCAGACCTGATTGGAATACATAAATTTTATCTTTGAATTCATAACCTTTTACTAAAGATCTTCATCTTTATCCTGAAGTGTTTCATTGTAGTTATAGGGTTCGGTATCTAGTTCTGCCGAGATCTTGTCAAAAGACTCTCCTAAGAACATATACCGATCAGGTTGATGAACAACCATCCCACTATGACGAGACACTATATGTGTCTGTGTACTAATAGTAACACGCTGTACAGAATCTAAAATCTGTGCACCAGCAACCTGTTCATGATTTGCAACTGTCCCGATAATCCTCCCACTACGACGAGGTAATAGAATATCAGTGACTTGTGGTTTCTCTTCCGTTCTACTGGTATTTTTTCTCATTTCTTCCACAATAATTTTACTATCGGGCCTGTGGTCCATAATATAATTTTCTTTCAAGAATTAGATATTGGTGCTAACAATGATCTTCTGATCTTTTAGATTATAAAATAGACCACCCTTCATTCCCTTGAAATACTTGACAAAGAAATAGACTTCTATTTTCGGTTCTAACTTACCTGCATTCCCTTTTAGCACATATGCTGGATACTCCTAAATTTGAATATGTTTTAGACTAGGCTTACGCCCACTCCATAATTATGTGGGAGTAAAAGGTACTGACTTAGAAGGTACCAAGTTCAGAATGTAAGTCACTATCTCTAATGCGAGTTCCCAAAATGAAGCGGGTAATCCTAAATAACTCATCATGGACTTTACTATCTCCATAAGAATCATATTCTTTCTTTTCTGTTACACCATTCTGCTGCGGGGTGCCCAACGTAGTTAACTGGGATATAATCCCTTCTGATGACAGGTAGTCCCTAAACTTTCCAAAGAGGTATTCTCCACCACGGTCGGATCGTAGTAATTTGATACTTTTATCCAGACACTTCTCCGCCTCTACCTTGAATTCTTTGAATTTTTTAAAATATTTAGACTTACGGTGTATCAGATAAATGTATCCATACCTTGAGTAGTCATCAATGAAACTGACGAAGTACTCAAAACTACCTCTAACTCGAATTATCATAGGACCATACATATCAGAATGAACCAGTTCTAACGGTTCTTTAGCTCTATAGCCTTTGACCAAAAAGGATCTCTTGGTCATCTTACCTTCTAAGTAGGATTCACAAACTGAAAGTACCTCCACTTGTAATGAATTTAAAGGTCCATCTTCTACTAGTTTATTTATCATTTTTAGATTAATATGACTCAAGCGTAAGTGTCAAAAAAATATTTGGTTTATTAAAGAAGAAAATTTTCTCTTATATGGTAAATTAGATGTGTTATTCAATTCAATTAGTTACAGTATAGGAAAAATAGGAGATACAACATACAGATTATCTACCAGTGTTTCAGAACAAATAAAATGTTTATTTTTCTTAAAATCACAGAGTAATTAAAATGAACAGTATATTTGTCATTTATTAAATTAGAAACTGAAATTAAATTTTTTCTAATCGAAAGTATATAAAGATAATCTTTTAGAAGTAAAATTCTATCTCTACTAAAATTGAGAGTGGCATCTCCTACTACAACTGCTGCCACCCTTGTGTTATTACCCATATGTAGGTATATTTTTCTATCACTGAGCTATTTGATTTTCTAGAACCCCTGCAAAGAATTACAAACATGATTAGTAGCTCCCGTATTTACACATCAAGTACCGGTAGATAACACCGCTAAACATATTTCAACCACCAGTGAATAGAAATTACCTGGTTTGTTTTGCTTACTGAGAAAAATCGAGCACTGCCTTTTCTAATGTCCAAACTAGTTATAGTAATAGTATTTGTCTCTCGGCTTTTTAACACCAGCTTTGAATTCCTTAACTACTTTTGAACATGTGCTTTCCTGTTTCTGAACTTTTTTCTTCTTCTTACCTTTTGGCTAAGAAGAAGAATCTTTTTTAGCTACATACACAGAACTTGATTTTCAAAGAACACCCTCGGTTGTTTGAAATTCTTCAAAAGGTTCTGCCAATGAAAAGCTGAGCTTATTCATGGTATAGTTCACGAAGAATTGCTTAAAGATATCAAGTAGTGACTGGAGTATGATATCGACCTGGATTTTTTCGTCAATTTCAACGCCTAGGATCTCTAGTTCATTCAGACGACTGATCATCTTCATAACATAATCCCTAACAGGGTGCCTTCAGTCATGTTTGTATTCATAAGAAACTTCATGGCCACCTGCCTAGTAGCACGATTTTGATTCTCAAATATTTCTTTGAGATTCATAATCATGTCATAGACACTAGGCATAGACTGATGTTGATGCTGTAAAACATTTGACATGGAAGCTAAAATGCAACAGCGAGCCATCTAATCAACTTTCTGCCACTTCTGATGGGCTTGGATTTCTTGTTCGGTCGTCTCCTCATCAGGTACTGGTAGACAAATCTCAGTTAATACAAATTTATAATTCTTAGCAGTTAAGACAATGTCCAAGTTCTTTTTTCAGTTTACATAGTTTGGTCCCGTTATTTTGTTTTCTTTGAGTATTGAGGCGAGAGGATTGTAAACCATTTTAATCTTGAGAATCATATAATTAATTATGATGAGCAAAATTTTAAATTTATTTTAATTTGGTTCCCTCTACCATTTTAAAAGAAATTCGCTAGCAGCCTAGTACCTTGTAAATAGCATGCTTCGATAGGAAGATGTCTACTATCCATCATTTGTCCGTACAGACCAATTTCTATTAATTTTATTATCTAGACAACTGACTATACCAAATAAAATTAAATAGCTGATATAGTTTTGGTCTAGTAAATAATAGCAATGACTCAGATGAAAAAAATACTATTTATTTACAGTTAAGTATTAACCACTATTTAATCCCAAATCAATCGCTTCACAATGAACCCTTCAGATGGAGAAGTGATCTACACTAACAATTATCCAGAATTATCCCTAAAGGAGATTTGTACTGGCAATACCGTAATTAATATGTCCGATGGGGAGAATGCCTTACTGTCAACACACATGAATTAATTACATTGCTTATAAACTGGTGATGGAAACCGCGAAATTTATCTGTGAATATATTTTCTCTCCCACTTAAAATTTTAAAATATTTTTGAGAGTTATAAACATCTGTTTAATTAAAATAAATTTATTAATTTTGAAAACCACACGATTTGAAAAAGTCCAAAACTTCTTTTCGTGTACACGATTCCAAAGAATCTGATTTACCAAACTATCTTTTCATGCTTTAATGGGTAACAAATAAAATTCGATTAATGTACAATTTTTTCTTTAGCTTTTCAGCTAAGATAGTGATTAAAAGTATTCAATTATTTTATTTTAGTTACATATTTTTTGAAAATAATAATTTATTTAGATTAAATATTTTTTTATTTAATTAATTTAAAATTCAGAATTAATTCTCACATTTTTCCAGATATCCGATTTAATAAAAAAATAATCTTAAACGTGATATTTTATAAAAAAATAAAATATCTAAAGTTTTTTCATTTAATTAAAAATTTTATTTTTATTTTTCTTTACAAAATATTTAATTAAAATTAAATTTTTGGAATTAATTAAATTAACAGAAATATATAAAACAGATATACATCATCCACGCAGTTTAAAATAATATAAATGTAAGATATGTATATATTCTGATTTTATGATCGAATAGAAAATTTGATGAATTTCAGTCTCATATTCAAAGATAAGCTGTAATAATTCAATCATATTCTGAATCATCTTTCAACATCCAAATTGCATCAGGATTCTTCGATTTGTAGCGATATACAAATATAATACTGTCGAGCCTCGAACTTATCACAAAACATGATCAAAAAATTAGAACAAAAATACTAATCTTTGACACCGTTTTTTTTTAAATAGCTCTCGAAAAATACTATTATTCTATCAAAAAATTAGAACAAAAACTTCTTGAAAAACATCTTTTAATGGCCGCCAAACACAGCGCTGCCGCCGCCCATTTGGATTTTTCCCGTGGTGATTTTGGTTCTTATTTTTTTTGAAAATAAGTACTAATATCCAATAACATGTTATTTTAAAGAACGACTCGAAAACAATCCCGAACAAACTCCGAAAACAGCCCCGAAGGGCCGCCACTACCGCCATCCATGGCTGCCTGTTTGCCGCCTGTTATGCGGCTATTTTTCCTCAATTTTTTCTAGTTTTTAACCACTGTTTTCCAGCATCGTATAATGCTATTTTATGCCTTAAAATTGCTCAAAAATAGTCCCAAAATTATCCCAAACCACCGCCAGCAAAGCCGCCAGTGGTGGTTGTTTTTATTATTTTTAAGCTATTTTGGAATTTATTTTGCTGCAATTTTTAATGCATAAAACCTGCAGAAACTTACCGAAAAAACTATTTTAAAACCGTTGAAAAAATCACCGCGATTCGTGGCCCGAAACACCTGAAATCACCGCTAGTGCTGCTGCCTGTTCTTCATGTTCTTGGTTATTTAAACATGTTCTTAAATATTTTAAATAATATTTAAAAACAAAAAAACTTTTATATCCAAAATCTATGTCCCGTAGGCACACATTTGATCAAAAAAACTTAAACTATCACGATCAACCCTCGTGATTAAAAAATTAATTAAATTATCATCCAAACCATTCAATCAAATATGAATAAAATGATGATTATAAAATCAGAATTAGAACGCCTGTAAAACAAAGTTAGCACAGTTCTAAATTTACTTGACCCCTTGATAAACCATAAACAAAAAATAAAACGACTCTGATACCAATTGTTGAAGGCAAAAATTGCTAAGATTATTATTTTTGTAAATAATTTTTTAATAAAAAATAACTAGATGGGCAATCGCCAAAACTGTCTTCAGATAAAACTTTTGATGTCGAATGATCAAAATAAAACCCGTGCTACTACAGTTAATTTAAATGAATACATTTTTGGTCGATTCTTTAACTACGAACTTTTGATTCTGATTTGAAACTCCGGTCAGACCTTCTACTATATTTCCTGATGCGATTCCCAAACGTAGTATGGGCTACGATCCTTCGAGAACTTGTACCGGCAGAATTTGGTCAACCTTAGTCTTGAAAGACGAGTTATCAATATGAATTTGGTCAATCTTAGTCTTGAAAGACGAGTTATCAATATGGTTCAGCCTACTAGCATATTTATAGGGCTACAACAGGGACCTATGGAGTAATTATGATATAGACTTCTAGTGTAACCCACATACCTATCTAACGGTTTTTTGCAATTATGCAAACTTCTCAGCGGTATCTGTAATTATGAAACCTTGTAGCGATTTCTGCAATTTTTATAAAATACTAAATTATAGTTCACACCACTAAAGAACTGTAACTGCACTTTTAGCCATAATCTCAAGACCATCTTGCATTGAGTTTCTATTATTAAATAGTTAACTCATCTCCCCATGTTAAGATTCTCGATACCCGTCAATTACATTTAATTACTGACAATTTAATTTAATCGGCATATCAAAAATTCTTTAAGCCATTCCGCTTAACTTATTTGACTGCTGGATAATTAAATTCACCTACAGGATTTGGCCCGATTAAAACTTATAAGTTTGCTCAAGGAATATCGTCAATCCCGATATATCGAGACGTGTATTCCATCAATAATTAATATTCACCATATAATTAATACCATTATTCTATTCACCGGGAATATGGACCCATATAAGATCGCACTCTCTAATGAATCAAAATAACGAATATTAAATATACGTAAATAATAATTATTTTATGATTAAGAGCATAAGTATTCTTATAATAACCTTGGTGTGTGAATTAATTTATATAGTCAGTATAAAATTAATTATCCCAATGTGTTCCGTTCAATATACACAAAGTGTATTAGCATAGAAAGTCAGAACAATAGACGACGCTATGTTCTATTCCCCTTAACCAAGAATGCGTACTAAAACTCTGTACTATAGTCGTACTGATGATATGTCCATTTCCATCTAAACTGTGAACAAATACTTCTATTTTGCAACAACTTATAATCTAGTCTTCTGCTGTACTTTACACACCAGATTAAATACTATACAGAATAAAAGACATCCATGCATAATATTTAAAAAAATGACATTGCATACAATACTCATTAAGATTCTCATAAAATAAAAATTAATTTTATTAAAAATAAAATTAAATACTAATACCAAAATAAAATTCATAATTTTCAGTATACAACCTTAGTAATAGCAGCCTAAAGCCAGGCCCGTATACCCACATAGCTGGGCCTAGGCCTCCCCACCCAAAAAAGACCGACCCAACCAGGCCTGAATTTTGACAGGAACCTAATGGGCTTAGACCGAGTTATGTCGATCAGCCCAATGGCATGTCAGACTGGGCCAAATTTAAACAACTATTCACAAGTCTGTCTTTTATGGTTTAAGTGTCTTTTGGTAATTATTTATAAGGCCATTTCAGGAAAAATTATTTCATGCCATTTGTTGCAATGCTTTAATTGAATTTGGGCACGCATTAAAAGTGAAAGGACTCACATAAAAAATGTATGGCTGAAGCCCAAACCCATAAACCCCCAGGACTGAGCCTGGCCTCCCCCTCCCAAAAATACTCTGACTTGATAATTCGAATTTTGACGAGAGCTCAGAGGGGTTAGGCCTACCTTGGTCGGATCGAAAGTGCGCCAAATTTGGCCAATTTACATCCCTATTCACAATTATGTCTTCTATAATTTAGTTGTCTTTTGGTAACTGTTTTTAAGCTCATTTTAGGAAAAATTATTCAATGCCATTTGTTACCATATTATAATTGAATTTGGGCCACACATTTGTGTGAGCCACAAATTAAAAGTGAGGATCACATAAAAAGCATATGGTTCAAATGCATTTGTGTCTTGAAAAATCACTCCATTTTAGGTTACTCACACAAATTAAAAGCGAAAGGACCACACAAAAAGCATATGGTTCAAATGCATTTGTGGCATGAAAAATCACTCCATTTTAGGTTTTATAATCAATTTTTTTTGTCCAATAGATGCACTGTTAAATATAATTGATTTAAGGATAAAGAAAACGACTCGAAATTGAAAGAATATTTGTTGCCGAACAATGGTTAGGGCCATGTTTGGAAATCAATTTGGCCAGGATTCATTAATTGTCATTCTAAAAAAATTCATCCAAATAAAATTAAACTAAGTCTTTGTCTTAAATAATTATAGTCCACTATATGAATTTTTTTAATGTCATTCTACTCTGTTAAGTGCCATATTTTCAATTAATATTAACAGGTTCATATCTTTTTTTTTCCATACAATATCACATGTCAATTTAGGTCTACCCTTAATATTTTTATCATTTATAATTTTGTAACTTTTTCTTATTACTGCATTAATTGATCAATGTTGTATATATTCAAATTACCTTAATCTATTTTTTTTTTATTTGTTCTCAATTTGTGTAACTTCTACTATTACACGAATCTTTTTATTTCTAATTTTATTTTTTCTAATCTTATCGCACATTTACCTTAATATTCTTATTTTCGTAACACTCATCTTATTTATGTGATCGTTTTTAGTAGCCCAATATTTTATCCCCATATAACATCGTTGGTCCAATTGCTATCCCCTATAAAACTTTTCTTTTTATTTTTTAGGTATATGTCAATAACATAATATTTACCATTATTTTTTTAGAATATATATATATTATAAATCACGTAAGTAATATACGTAATCATATTAATTTATAATTTTTTAATATATATATATATGAGACGTAAAATGTTACATTTTTTTCATTTCCTTTTATCTTATGTAGAACATTTGATGCCATATTTATATAGGTGTTAAAAAGTCAATCCTTAAAATGAGACAATCTTGCTTTTTTTATTTTGTTTTCTCTCCTCTCTCATTATTTTCAATGTAAAAAAGAAAAAAAAGCATTCATTGATATTACTTTTTTTTACTAATTCAGTAAAAAAATAATTTAGCTTTTATTTTTATTAACTTTTTATATTTTTATATTTTTATTTTTTTGTCTCCATAAATTAACCAAGTTTTTTCGTCCGATTTTCATTTGAACGGTTTTTCATGTAGGCACACATTTTTCAAATGCTTTAAAATTGGCAACTAATTAATTATCAAATTATTAATAATTTTTTTTGTATCACTCTTAAATTATTAAAATTAAATATCTTGAGTGCCCTTAAACACCGATAATACCTAGGGCCTATTTGGAAACTCTAGCTTTTTGAATTTTTTGGCTAAAAATACAAAAAAGCAAATATGGCCCATTTGGCAAAAAATGAAAAAAAATGCCAAAAAATTAAATCAAAATACTAATATTTATAATATTCTATTCAAACTCTAATCACTTTTAAAATATAATAATACCATTCATTCATAACTAATTTACTATCAATACTAACTACATATAATTGTTAATATCAAATATATAGTATAATTATTAATATCAAATATATAGATAGATAGAATTGTCCCATTTGAATAAAAAAATAATAATAATTTTTTATTCAAATAACCAATTTTAAAAAAATTAACTTAAAAATTAAATTACTAAATAACATACTTGAATTAAATTTAATTTTTTAATTAAAAATACAAAAAATAAAAAATATTAATTTTTATATTAGTTGACAATCGAGCCCCTAGTTATTATGAACCATCGCCCTAATGTTAGATGATCTTCCGAAGGGACACATCACCACCCGAATTCCATCCAAACTGGCCAAAATTTTATTGTTTCGGATGCTTTACGTAAAGTATAAGCCATCAGTACGTAAATGGTTGGGTGCTGATGGTTTGTGTGCAGAAGAGTTCTGTCTTCTTAGGCTGTCTGAAAAGTCTGAGACAGGGCCTTTTGATTATTCTTTATTTTCATTGATTGCATAATCTAAAAGATAATCATTTTTAAGGAGAACAGGTATATATTTACAATGATTAATATTAATAAAATGGCTCAACCACTATTGTGTTTGTTATAAAGAAGCTGCACTCACCTGCGTCCCACGTGGTAGGCATATATAAATTAGGTACGTGTGTAAATTTTGGTCAATTTTAAGGTTGGTCTGGTAGTTAAAATTTGAAATTTAAGAGTTTGCTCTTTTTAAGATTTTAGGTTCAAAATTTTTTAAATGCTATTAACTCTTTAAAGTCAAGTCCATATAAACGAAATTTTAGCTTTAATTGGGCCTCTGAGTAAGATTGTTATCTTAATGATTAGTGCACGTAAGTTGGTTCGAATACCCTAAAATATAAAAAAATAATAATAATAATTTACCCATGATTCGCGGTCCGATCCAAGGCTCCATGAAATTTGCATACTAAAGTTTGGCTCCAGCTGGAACAAAAGTTTGAGTCCAAACCTAATCCAAATATCTTACACTAGGATTAAGCCTATACATTGAAGCCCGTGAAAAGGCCTACTCCGATCTCTAAGATCAATTATTTTAAAAATAAAATTTAACAAAAAAATAGACGTGGCCCGCGAGGCTCGCGACCAATGGAGCAACTATAAAAAAATTTAAGATTAAGATTTTATCTTGGGGATCAAACGTTCAGCATTTAATAGCCGTTAACTGAGAGCTGCTTAGCAACCGTCAAAAAGTTTAAAACATAGCCCCTTTTTTGCATATATTTCAAACATTTCTCTTATAAATACACATCACCCATGACCCATCTTATTTTCTCAATGATTCCAATATGTATAGTACCCTTGATCTCTTTCAAAACCTCTCAAAACTCTCTTAATATCTTTTGAACTTAGCTTAATCAATCTCAGAGTTCTCTTGATATTGTTCAAATTGGGTGACAAGTGGCAAAACTCTCTCAGTTTTGCTCAAATGATGTGAAAAGTGCAAAATTCTATCAAATTCTATCATGCGGGTGCAATTGAGCAAGAAGTCTTTATTAATACACAAGTCATTTGGTTTGATTTAATTTTTAGATTTTAATTAGTAAGATTATGTATATATATTGATAGGTCTCGGTCATCCTGCACCGAACGATAGAGTCAAGCAACACTACTCGGCCCGCCCTTCAGCGGTCGGCTAAAACGACCACCGTGATCTCCTCCAATGATTCAGGAATAAACTCCATAATTAAAAGGTCAAAGCGCATTATCTGGGAATTGATCCCCGTAATGAGATACGTGGGATCAGACATCATCATACCCATAGATCTCCTATATAATCATCAAAAAGGCCCCCACATCAAGCTAAGTATAATAAGCAAAACCTTAGTGTTTATTAATTCTCTTCACTTATCGTCGGAGGAAACTGACTTAGGCAACGGAAGGGTTAGGCTGGCATCCCACCGGTGTCAAGTTTGTGTTTGTGATTTTCAGGTCCCGCGAAGCAAGAAGAAGAAGTCTAGAAGATCAACCACTCGGTTATACAGAGGGCTTACTCAGATCCATTTCGTCGAGGTATCATATGTATATAATCATTTTATTGAAAAGATTATCGTTCTTAAAGAACTTTTTTGAAATCAATATTTTTTTAATTTAAAAAAATTAATATTCCACTATAACTTCTTATATATATAAACTCATTCTTTCTTCAAAAATCTTTTTCATCTAAAAAAGAATATTTTTTTTGGTTCATATTGTAATCTCAATTTTAATTCATCCTTATAGTTTAATTACTTCTCAGGAGTTTAACTTTTATTTTGAATTTTTCTCAAATTTTATTAATATAGCTGATTATATCTTTCGTAATTCTAATCCTAATCCCTATGTAGAATTCATAAGTTTGTGTAGGCACATCTTTGGAGGCACTGGAAGATCCCAATCAAATATATAGATTAGTTTTGAAAGAATAACAATTATTAATTCATAGTCTGTAAGCCAAACTATAGAATTTGTAATAAATAACTTAGCAAAAACACAACGAGGGTACCAGTTATTTACATAGACACTATGAAAAGTACAACAAAGTAAATTTTTCATTATTAAGAAATAGGTGCAGCTAGGTAAAGCTCCAATGAATAATTTAGGCACTTTTTCTAATTAACAGAAGATATATGGTAATTAATTATTTACTAAAACATGAACAATTGTTACAATAATTGAGGAATCTAAATTTACGAAATTAGTAGAAGTGGCATTTATGCCTCAATATCGAGGTTTTTCAAAAAATATTGCTAGAATAACTATTTTAAAAAGTTTGAAGCTATTCGAATTGAATTATTAAATACTTTTTAAAAATTAAATGGTACAATTTATTTAACTTTTCATTTATATATGATACGACACAGTTTGAAATATTAATGTATTTCTACACATTTTGTAGATACTAATTTAAAATAAATGAAGATTGGAATAATGTTAATTTGTAATAAACAAAAAAGTTTTGATGAATTAACTGCATTACTTTTTCACACGAACTTGCAAAAATAATGGAGGTTTTCACATCTTATTAGGATAATTCAAGATATTTTGATATAATCGATAGTGAAAAATAAACTTAATAAATAATTTACAATATTTTCACATATGTTTTTGGACTAATCGTAGTTTTAGACCCTCAAGTATAAAAATCTTAGTTTACAATATTTTTTAAAATCTATTTATTCTATGAAGAACAATTTGAAATTATTTTAAGCAGCCTTAAAAGATTATTTGTTGGATACGAATAAATTGAAATACCAAATAGGGTACAAAACACTTACTAATAGGTCGTTAAATGTACCATTTAAACCCGAGATCTATACTAGTGAATTCCTCAATTTTATGTCAATAATATGCTTTTGATAAATTTTTCAACATTAGCATCGGAAGTGGTGAAAAAGAGGAAAAGTGCACAAAAATTGGTAGAAAATTGCAAAAGGGGAGCAATGAACCAATTCACCCGGATGAGCATTCAGACGTAAATCAACATTAACTTTTCCGTCTAGACGGGTGTCCGAATATACTTTTCCAGTAACATTAGCATCAAGAAAGTTTATGAAGATCAAAATTTGCAAATTTTTAAAGACCTAAGGTTTAGAGGATACCTTTAAAAGGAAGAAGTTATGACAAAGAGGGCATTTGATATTTAGAGAACAAGGGAAGAGAAGACAGACGTCAGCTACAGTGCAGAAGCTCGGGACAGGATTCTTACCATCTCACTTTTGGGTTCTTGCCGCAACATGAGCGATTAACTTTCTCGACTGTAAGGTTAGATGAAACCTTGGTTGCGTATTCAAACTCTATTTTGGTTTAGTTTTCTTTCTATTATGGATTCAACTAGTTGTATAATTTACAAACGTAGAGTTTTTATGAACAGATTTTTTACGGTTAATTAAGTTTTCGTTTTTACTTTCTGTGATTGTGATTATGATATTATACAACTATTGTGTATATTGTCGTATTCAATCAAAACTTCAGACAAGCTATGTTATGATGGGATGTATCGTGCTGAGTTTACAATCGATTCGGGCTTGTAATTAGAACGGGTTCACATTGAATCGTGTGAAAAAAACATAAATCTTAAAGGGTTAAAAATATTTGGTTAGGATGGATTCAAAACCCTAGGGTATTTTTCTTTATATATAAATCAATCTTATAATTTTTTATTTTTGTTATTTATTTTTGTATTTAATTAATCAAAACACCAAACACTTTTCTTAATAAATCAAACTAAATTTTTAATTGTAAAAGAATTGTGACTCCGCCTTCTTATCCCATTTGAAATGATACCTAGTCATAACCACTATTCTAGTGAGTAGTAACTTTTACTTGATTTTAATTAATTATTTTTGGCACAATAACGACAACATCACTCACTATTGCCACCTTATCTCATGGTAGTTCATTCAACTTTTTTACAAATAGAAAATAGAAGACTTTCATAACATCATTGTTAGGATATTTAGACTTCCAATTTTTGTTATTTCATGTTTGGAAAATTTGTGAAAAAATGATTCATATCTTATTCTTTGATATTTGATAATTGTTCTATTGAACGTAAGTTTGTGTATTATAGCGTAACGAGAAATAGAGCCAAAAACATAAAAAAGCTGCAAGCGATATCAGACTGCTAGACAGACTACTTGAGCGGTCTATCAAGCGATTAGTTAGGATTCTCAGTTTCTTCACGCAGAAGGCAAAAATACTGCAAGAAGTGTTTCGCCGCTCAAGAAGTCTGTACGTGAAATTATTTTATAACAACTAGGGTTTGCGATTTTTGAGTATTTTTTAAGAGGTTGCTAGAGAGTTTTGAGCGTGTGTTTATATAAGGAACTGCTAGAGCTTCATATGTGTAGCTCTTTTGGTCATAACTATCGCTAGCCGCTAAGAGCCTAAGAGGAATAAACTCTATGGAGTTATTTTTTATATTCAACTCACTTGACAACAAGACAGATTCAAGAGCCTTCAAAGAAGATTATCAAGCAGCCAAACCTTCAACGTTCTATCAAAGTTCGTGGAGTCTCTTGAGTGAATTCTCAAGAGTCAAAATCTGGTGGTGGATTCTATCAGCAATCAATGTCTGGTGGTGGATTCTAACGGCAGTCGACCACGGTTTAGTATACATAGATTCAGCAAAACAAGCTTACCAATTAAACTCAATAAACGGGATTTTTCAATTGGTATCAAAGATGATCACTTAAAATTAATTTTATACGTGTTGATCCGGCTGATTGATTTGTAATAATATATTTTCTTGGAGAAAATGCCTCGACCGGTAGACCACTCCTCCTTGACGGATCAAACTACCCATTTTTGAAAAGTAAGAATAATGGCTTTTCTTAAATCTATTGATAAATGTATCTTGCTTGCCGTTACTAAGAGATACAAGTTTTCCACCGTGGTTGTTGATAGGGAAACCATCCCTAAGCCCTCAGTTAGATGGGACAGAACAAATTTTGAGAATGCAAGTTAGAATAACAAAGTCATAAATGTCATCTTTAACGGAATCACACAAGAGGAGTTCCGTAGAATAAGTATGTGTGACTTAGTTAAAGAAACATGAGATATTCTGTAAGTCACTCATGAAGGAACCCAAATCATAAAAATTTCTAAACTTCAGCTTCTTACTACAAGTTTTGAAACCCTTCGCATGAAAGTTGATAAAAAGTTTGATGATTTTTACGTAAATTTAAATGATATTGTGAATGTCTCTTTTAATCTTGGCGGAAAAATCCCAAACTCAAAAATTATTCAAAAAATTCTTGAATCTTTATCCGCGTTTCCAACTAAAAGTAATAGAAATATAAGAGAGTAAAGGCATTGACTCTATTTTTGTTTAAAGTTTGATTAGAAACCTGCAAACAATTTTAGAAAGAAGCAAAATTGATTCACTTTTACTTGGGATGATGAGAGTGAATTTGACTTGGGTGATGAAAACTAGAATGATCCTTATGGTGATGGCAATGCTATTGTTTTTATCACTTTTGTCCAAGAATGTGACACAAAGTCTGATGATGGAAACATTGTTAGTGGCTCTGGTGAAGAAGAGAGAAAATAGGTTAGTGACACTAAGGAAAGTGAAACTCTGCAACAAGCTTATAACAAGCTTTACAATGAGAGCTATTTGTTGACTAAACAAAATGTTAAATGGGTTAATAAATTTAGATTATGTGAAAAGAAAAAAAAAATTCAAGTAAGAGCTAACTGAAACTTAAGCTCTAATAAGAAAGTTAAAGTCTGTTAGGAAGACTTTGTATGAAAATCTTGCCCGGTGTGAAAAGAAAGAAATGAATTGTTCAAATTGAGTCAAATCAAAAAATCCAAGATAGATACCTTAGAGAATGACTTGTGGGTTTTTGTAAATTCAAAGAAAGAGCTTGAATTGAGATTTGCTAAACTTGAGAATGATTTGTCTATTGCACAAGCTACTTTTAAGAAGTTGAATGCAGGTATTAAGATTTTGGATGACATACTAGTTTTACAAAAATCAACAAAAAATAGATTTGAACTTAGATATACTGGAGGTGCAACTGGGAATATGTCCAAAAGGAAGAAAAAAGTTAGGTAGCTAACTGAAGCTACATTTGCACCATTCTTCGTGAAAAGTAAAGTAACCAGGGCAGAAAGAACATGTGGTGGCTCTACAGCAAAAATCAATGCAAAGTGGAGAAATCAGTCCAATAAAACAACCATTCAGCATGGGGAGGTAAGGCAGTCTAATCTTTTTCCTATTCGTCATCATTGTGATATTCCTGGACACATACGTCCAAATTGCATGAAATAGAGAAAGCTATATGTTCATAATAAATTTTCTGCGCCTATATGTTATCATTGTGGGATAAAAGGACACATCAGACTTCACTGCACTAAGTTGTTTGAACAAAATAAGTTCAGGTTTGACATGTCACATCTATCTACGAAAATTTGGACTTCGACCCCAGAAACTTTGCCTTTGAAAATCAAGAAAATTTGAATTAAGAAGGGTGATCTAGACTACTTTCTTACGAGTTGAAATATTCAGTTTTGGTTGGTTAGTTAGTTGAGTCATGTCGTCTTTTGTTTATTGTTTTCATTATTTTTTTAAAGATATTTTTTGGGATTCTTTTGGAGTCTTTTTTTTTATAAAAGAAATGTGGAGTACTTTATTAAGGTGCGAGTATCAATTCTATGCACACGATTATCTTCGCGTAAAATCACATTTTTTTTTGTCTTTGAGGTTAAGTGCATCACTTGAATTCTAAGTACTTTTGTTCTTATTGTTCTGAAACATCTTTAAAGATGAATCTATTCTATACCAACTTGAACGCTGATAGATGCAGAGATCCTCTGAACTTGGGATAAAATTTATCTATAGGTCATTCTTGTTTCTTAGTTTTCCAAGATACCACAAAATGACATCATAGTAGTAACCCACAAGAACTTAAAATTTAAACTCCTCTTTTCTTTTGATCCTGTATGTTTGGCTTGATAAAATGGCTACCTATACGAATTTTATTTTTTCATTCGCATTAGTGTGAAAGCCATCGATAAAAGAAAGAAAAGAAAAAGAAAAAAAAAGAAAGAAAAAATTTATAGCCTTTAGTTGAGGGGGAGTTATTTTGTAAAGTGATTGGGTCTAAGTTGGTTTGTTTTTGTGAATTTCTTCAATGCTGATATATAAATGTGATTCAGTTATATCGTTCTCATAAAAGATTTGTTAGCCCAAGAGTTTCTTAATTTGATTTTGATGATTTTCATAATTTATTTTTTAAAAATAAATGTCTTTTAATGGATAATATTTTATACTTTCAAAATGAAAGTGTTAACACATTTTGAACAATTAAAGTTGACACCTTAGCAAAAAAGAAATGACTTTTATCTCA
>JAULJZ010196718.1:0-44267 GCA_032270985.1 Heliamphora pulchella
TCTTGGTGTAAAGGTTTCTCCACCTTGTGAAGGAGAGAGGCATCTCCGCCTATAAGGAGAGATTAGTGAAAATCCTCTAGCATGTTGCTAGAGGCAAGGATGTAGGCCGGTGCACCGAACCTTATAAAAATCTCAGTTTCATTATCTCTAACTCTCAAACTCTTTATATTTATAATTGTTTGAATATTTGTTTATCCACTTAAGATCAAGCGAATATATATTGCATGCTTTAAATTGAATATCGGGAAAAAAAATTTTTAAATATCCAATTCACCCCCCTCTTGGGATCACATTACACTCACAAGAACTTGACTAGCAAATGATAAGTGGAAGTGATTGCTCGGAATTGGTTAAGTGTTGTTCTGCCCAATATAATGTTATATGCTAATAGGCTATCGACAACCAGAAACGTTAATAGCTTTGAAAGTTTTGCTCGTCCATCCCCTTTAGTGACCGGCAACTAGATTGAGCCCAATGGATATACCTTGTTAGTGGTCAAACCAACTAGAGGAGCGATCATGGGTTGCAATTTGTTTCGATCGATGTTAATTTGATCAAATGCGTTAGCAAACAAGATGTTTGTTGAAGTTCCATTATCGATCAGAATCCATTTAAACATGTGATTACTGACCAGCAGACTGATCACTAAGGGATCATCAATGGGTTCCTAGATGTCTCGAAAATCTTCACTGGAAAACAAAATTGTGAATCTGTCTAGGCTGGAATACTCTGGCCTGAAGTTGCGACTGTGGGGATTCCTTTACTCCTCGCTAAGTATTTCTAAATGGGCTTTCCTTGCTGACCTCGAGGTACCAACCCGAACGAAGCCCCCCACGATGGTTCTGATCTCCATGTGTGACTTATCACGCCGCTTAAGGCTTCATTGATCCCAGCGTTGCTCAGGTCGTTGAGGCTCCCTATCATTCATTGGATGCTTATAGACCAAAAAATAGTCTAGCATCCCTTCTTTGATTAATTTTTCTACTTGCTCTTTCAAATCATAACATTCTTCGGTGTCATGGCCATGATCTTTGTGGAATTGGTAGTACTTATTCTTGGATCGTTTAGTGGGTGGTGTTTTTAATTTAACTGGCCATCTCAAATTTAGATCTCTCTTGATATAAAGTAAAACTTGTTCAAGCGTAGCAGTGAGGGGGGTGTAACGCTCTTACCTTACTTCACTTTGCCTTTTGGGGGTATGTCAATATTCTATGCTTAATTTGATTAGGATACTTCCTTATCATCTTCTAGTCAGGCTCTCTCTGTCATTTCTCTGTCTTGATCTGCACCACGGTTGGTTTGGAACGCCTAGCGTCCACTGCATCTTTGGCGTTCATATGCTTTTGAGCCTTGAGCATCAACTCGGCCATATCGATGGGTGGTGTTTTAGACAGTGAGAATAAAAATCTCAATGGCAACAGTCCTCCCATGAATGTCATCAACACGATCTTGTAATCTGTTAGGGTTGTATACTACAAATCATATTTGAATTTTTGGTATTATTTTTTTTATTAATCAAAACTATTTTTTCATTTTAATGAAAATTTTTATAAGCAATATATGAATTTTATTATTTATTTAATATTATACATGGGTGTCTTTTATTCTATGTAGTAGTTAATCTGGTGCATAGAGTTCGATTTATACACAGAAGACCAGAATATAAGTTTTTAGTTCACAGTTTTAGATGGAATTGGATACACCATCAGTACGGCTGTAATACAGAGTTTTAGTAGACCTATCTTGATTACCCAAAACAGATAATAGCGTCGTCAATTGTTTCGACTCACTGTGCTAATACACTTTGTGTGTATTTAGCAGGCCCAATTTGAGATAATTAATTTTATATTGACTTAATAAATTAATTTACACCCCATAATTATTATGAGTGCTTATAATTTTAAACCCAAAATAATTATTATTTGCGTAAATTTAATATTCATTGTTTTGATTCATTAGAGGGTACATCTTGTATAGGTCAATAATCACAGTGAGTTGGATAACGATATTAACTATATGTTGGATATTGATTATTGATGGAATCCACGTCCCAAAATATTGGGATTGATGATACCACTTAAAGAAGCTTATAAGTTTTGACCGAGCCAAACCTTATAGGTGGATTTCATAATCCGACAGTCAAATAAGTTAAGCGGAAAGGCTTAAGAAATTATCGAAAAGGTCGATTAAATATAATTATCAGTAATTTAATTTAATCGACGATATCAGTAATCTTAACGTGGGGAGAATAATAAGCATTTAATAAAAGGAGTTCGAATAATTGATTTTGAGAATAAGGCTGCGAGTGCAATTATAATTCTTCAGTGGAATAAATTATAATTTATATTTTTATGAAATTGCTTCTGGGTTAAGGTAGGATTTCATAATTACATTGGAAGCCTATGTCTTATTTACTTCACAAGTCCCTGCTGTAGCCTATTTATATATCGTTATAACCCTAGCCGCTAGATGATTCATTCATACAATCTTTTAGGTTTTTTACGTTTTTATGAGAACCAAAAAAAGAGAGGTAGCCAGATAGAGTTGGGAGCATGAAGCATCTAAGCCCTTAGTTCGTGTTTTCGACATTTGGGAATATAACAAAAGATCTGAACGGAGGAAAGATTGTCGGATTACAATTGTGTTGATCATTGGATTCACGTTCAAGAATAGAAATGTGATCAAATCAGTAGGATTGAGCAGGTATAATCTCTATTCCGCCTTGTGGGTGTACCGAGTTTCAATTTTAGGGTTCGGGGTTTGTTTTTGTTATTTTTGTACTTATTTCATCCATTCGGATAGTTTGACACCGCACAATTTTTTTGTACGATATACATCCTGTGCCGCATCGTGTTTGAATCGATTCGTATGAACCATCTTAGTTTCTTGGGATTCAGTTCCCTACATCATCCACGTCATCAACCTATAAGGCTTCGTGGTTCAATCGGATCACATAATCCCTCAAGTTTTCCCCTTTAGCCTACTTGATGCTAAGAAGGAAGGTTGCTGGTTTTCTATGTCTTTAACTACCAATAAAGTGGCCTATGAACAGCTTACTCAATTGGGAGAATGAACTAATGGTTTTGGGTTTCAACTTAGTGAACCACATTCGAGCAGGATCCCTAAGAGTGGCTAGGAATGCCTTACACATCACCTCCTCTGGGACAACATGTTGATACTATCGGAGGCAAACTTTCAAGATAATTAATTTGAATACGATTTTATGATAAAAAATTACTGGACGAGCAATCGCCAAAACAGGCTCCAGATTAAAAGTTTTTTATGTCGAACGATCTAAATAAAACCCGTACTCCGAAAGTTAGATTCCAAATTATACCTTTTGAAATCTGATAGATTGATTTCGATTACTGCAATAACCACAAATGTGAATCCTTCGAGTTAAAGCCCCGATCAAGCCTTCTACTGTATTCCCGATGCGAGTCACGAACGTAGAGTGGGCTACAATCCTTCGTGAACTTAAATCTGGTAAACTAATCACAATAGGGAATACATGAAAACCCTAGTTTTGAAAGATGACTTATGATTTATGTTTAGCATAACCGCATATATATATATAGAGCTACAGTAGGGACCTATGGAATAAATATGACTTGAGCTTCCAATGTAATTATGAAAACCCGCCTATCCTCGAGGTAATTTCATAAAAATATAAATTATAATTCATACTACTAAAAAATCATAATTGCACTCCCAGCCATAAATGCTTAACTCATCTCCCTACGTTAAAATTTTTGATACCCGCCAATTAAGTTTAATTACTAACAATTTAATTTAATCGGCCTCTTAGGATTCCTTAAGCCCTTCCACTAAACTTATTTGCCGACCGGATAATTAAGTCCACCTGCAGGGTTTGGCCCGATCAAAACTTATAAGCTTCCTTAAGGGGGTATCATCAATCTTTAACAATCAGAATGTGGATTCCGTCAATAACTAATATTACCATATAATTAATACCGCTATTCAACTCATTAGGACTATTGACCCATAAAAATGGCACCTTCTAATAAATCAAAATAACGAATATTAAATATACGCAAATAATAATTATTTTGGGAATAGGAGCATAAGAAGCCAAAATAACCGTAGGGTGTGAATTAATTTATATAATCAGTATAAAATTAATTATCCCAATGTGGCCATGTTCAATACACATAAACTGTACTACCATAGAAAGTCAGAACAATAGATGACGTTATTATATGTTCCCCGTAACCAAGACAGGCCTAATAAAACTCTGTGCTACAGTCGTACCGATGGTTTGTCCAATTCCAACTAAATTGTGAACAAAAACTTATATTCTGTAAGAATTTATAATCTGATCTTCTGTGTGCAAACCGTACTCTACACACCAGATTAAAAACTGTATAGAATAAAGGACAACCTTGCATAACATTAAAAAAATGATATTTCATTCCTTACTTATTAAGATTCTCATAAAATGAAAAAACAATTTTATTAAAATAAAATTAAATACTAATACCAAATAAAATCCATGGTTTTAGTATACAACCTTGACAATCTCCCACTTATACTCAAAATTATATTACCATATATCTGACTCCCATGCTCTCTACATGACTAACAAAAGTCTTAGCCGGTAGGCTCTTTGTAAAAGGATCTACAAGGTTGTCCCATAATACAATTTTAGTCACAGCAACATCACCCCTCTGTACAATTTCTCATATCTGGTGATACTTATACTCGATGTGTTTTCCTTTCTTGTTGACTCTTAGCTCATTCGAGTTTGCAACCGTTTCGCTATTATCACAATAAAGTGTAATAGCTGATTGAACTGAAACCACAACATCTAAATCCAACAAGAAGTTCTTGAGCCAAATGGCCTCCTTGGCTGCTTCAGAAGCTGCCAAGTACTCGGCCTCTATGGTGGAATTAGCAATACAAGACTGCTTGATACTCCACCAACTTATAGCTCCACCTCCCAAGGTAAACACATATCCTAAGGTAGACTTACAGGAATCTTTGTCTAATTAGAAGTCTGAGTCTGTGTAACCCAAAGGTACTAGACTGCCTGCTTGGTAAACCAACAGATAATCCCTAATCCTTTTCAGATACTTGATTATATTCTTTATCGTAATCTAATCCTCCTACCGGGGATTAAACTGATATCTGCTAACCATGCCAATGGCAATGTAGATGTCAGGTTTGGTACAAAGCATAGCATACATTAGACTTTCTACTACCGAAGCATAAAGAACCGTCTTCATCTTCACTATCTCATTAGGTGTCTTGGGACACTGATCTTTACATAGAGTGATTCCATGCCAGAAAGGGAGAAACCATTTCTTAGAATCCTACATGCTAAAACGAGGAAGAATTTCATCGACATATTTTTCTTGTGATAAATCCAACATCCTTTGTTTTTGATCTCACAAAAGTTTAATCCCAAGGATGCGATTGGCTTCTCCCAAGTCCCTTCATATCGAACTGTCTAGATAATCATACTTTTACCGAAGAAAACACCCCCACATCATTTTCGATGGAAAAGACCACCACACTTCCGTCACGCTTCTTGTACACACAGGACTCATCTGAACTTTGATCGAATTCATAAAATTTTATGACTTAATTAAATCGAGTATTCCAAGACCTCGATGCTTACTTAAGTCTATAAATGGATCTCTTAAGCTTGCACAACATGTGCTCTTAGTCCTTTTCTATGAAACCATCTAGTTGTATCATATAGATACACTCGTCAAAATGTCTATTAAGGAAAACTATCTTGACATTCATTTTCTACATTTCGTAACCGAAATGAGTCGCAATGGATAAGAGAATCCGAATAGAGTTGGGCATGGCTACCGGTAAAAAAATTTTTACATAATCGATCCCTTCTTTTTAAGTGAACTCTTTTGCAACAAGTTTAGCTTTGAAGGTTTTTACCTTTCCGTCTACTCCTCTCTTCCTCTTATAGATTCACTTACATTCGATGAATTTTATCCTTTTAGGTGATTCTACAAGTTTTCAGACCTGATTAGAATACATAGATTCCATCTCTAAATTCATAGTCTTTTGCTAAATATCTGCATCTTTGTCCTTGAGTGCTTTATTGTAGTTACAGGGTTCGGTATCTAGTTTTACCGAGATCCTGTCAAAAGACTCTCTCAAGAACATAAACCTGTGATGCCATAATTTTGTGATAATTTTGTAGATAAAAAACAAGAAGCTCAAAGGATGTTTGAAAAATATTTTAACACCTTGAAAACTAAATTTTGAAAATTTTTTTTTGTTAAAAATAGAGTTGCCACTTGATTTTTAAGAAAAACTAAGAATAAGAAAAATGACTACTGATTTTTAAAACGTTAAACTATATAAAAAGGGTTCAGGGGCTAAGATATGAATTTGGGAAGATGCTAGACACCCCGTTCGCCCAACCATAAAGTTGGCATCTACTAATCATCATTGATTTTTCATAAGATTTCTCAAATGCATGTAAATAAAAAAAAATTGAGTCAAAGAGAGAACATCCAAAATCAAATAAAAAAAATACATAATATATGTATATACAACACCAAAATAAAGCAAATAAAGAAAATAATATTCTAAGTTCTATGTCATACTATTTCTAACTAAATGATTCATGGAGCAAATCCATATGTAATATTATTAAAACAACCTAAACTAGCATGATACAAATAAAAGAACAAAAATATGTTAAAAGTCTCTAAAACTAAATATGCTAAAAATATACATGAACTTTGCTAACAATATTATCAAAATCTTAAACTAATTTAAACATGCTTTCAAATGAAATAAACAAAATATTCTCTAATTTTACCATATTAATCATGTGTGTTATCAAATTGTCTAAAGGCATAACTAAAATGAAAATAAAAAGTATGACAAGAGAACATCTAATGATTTAAGAAAAAAAATTAAACAAAAAGTGTACAAAAGAAAATTAAGCGAAAATAAAAGATTAGGAAAGGCTATTAAACTAATAAAAAGAAAATCTAACTATTTTACATTTTATATTTTTAAACAAAATAAAAGAAAAATAAAATAAAATAAATAAAATGAACAAGATGGTTTCAATTATTATTAAAAGAGAAAATTATTCTACCATTTAAAATATAAAAATAAGAAAAAGAAGAAGAATATTAACTAGCATAAAAGGCTTTTGTGATTTTTGAGGTTAACAAAATAAAAGAAAAGAAAAATAAAATAAATACTATGAAAGAAAAATTAAGCTAACTTTAAAAGAAAAGAAAAAGAAATTGAACATTACAAGAAAAATAAAACTAACATTAAAAGAAAAAGAAAAAGAAAATAAAATATACTAGTAAAAGAAAAGTAAACTAATATTTAAATGAAAAAAAATAAAATAAAATACTAGCATTAAATAAAAGATTAAACTAATATTAAAATAAAAGAAAGGAAAAAGAAAATAGAATGTGAGTAAAGAAACATTAAACTAATAATGAAAGAAAAATGAAAAATAAAATATGGGTGTAATATTGACAATTACAACCATATATATGTAAGTGCTTGAATTATAATAATAATAACATCGTTAGTCATATTGTTAAACTATGTTAGCACTATTTAATATATTAATAAATTTAATACAAGTAAGCAAATAAACTAAACAAGCAAAGAATGGCTACTTTACCAAATTAAACATATTAAAAATGATTGAAACAACTACATAAGCAATGTAAAGGATGAAGCAATCAAATTAACCCGGTCACTCCAAAGAGGTAGGAAATTGAGCTAGAAAGACCGGAGATCCAAACAAAGTACTTGGATCACTAAGGAATCCTCGAGTCAGGGAATGGTGATGGGCAATTCGATCGTCAAGCGATGATCCAAGTTAGGGTTTCAAAACATCGGTATCGGGGGTTCGGCTCTCAATACTTCAGTAGGGTTTCAGCGTCGGGGCTCAAGATTACTCGGTGACTCGATAGAGTTTCTCTCTCCAAAATTCTGTCATGAAAAGTACCAGGGGTACGTATTTATAGAATTCCTCAACAAATGAAAGGATGACACGTTTTGGAACACGTCATGCCATTTGAAGTTGAAGGTCACTAGGTTAGGAGTTGGCAGTCGCCATAAATGGGAAGGTTCCAAGTTCTTATTGCGGTCGCTACTATGAAAGTTGGCGGTCGCCACGTTGAAGTTGGCGATCGCCATTTTGGTTAAGGTTTCCAAGAAGTTCTATTAGCGATCGCCACAATAGAGTTGGTGGTCACCACAACAAGTGGAAGTTTCTAAAAGATTCTATTGGCGGTCGCCACAATGGAGTTGGTGGTTCAAAATGATTTCATTGGTCTGATGGTTCTGATCATTGGGTTTCAAATACCGACCTTGAATCATTTCCTGAGGATTGTACTAAAGCACCGTTCCAATCGTTTTCATCATCGGATTCACCTAAAGATTAGACGGGGTCAAATTGGGGTGTCTAAGTTGCCCCTCTTTGATATAACTTGCATAGCAACGCGTGATGCAAGCTATATCAAAGATCCAGAGATAACAACCATTTGACCGAGCTATCATCTTAGGTCACAAACATACAAGCATGCATATGATGTTGGTCGTACTCGAGTTTTCATCAAGCTGCCTATGTACCCCTTTGCTAGGGATCAAACCAAAACGTAGTTTTTGGAGCAAAATGCAAGGATGTAAGATAAGAGACATGATGCAAATGCTAAGATGAACAGATGCTAACATGATGCAGACACTGGTATGATTGAATCAAGATCTAAAGGGAAGAACAAACAAACAAGTCAAAAATCGAGTCAAGATCTGAGAACTTGCTGGGAAAGCAACAATAAATTAATTAGGTCGAGTCAAGACCCAACAATTCGGATCGATAACGGGATAAAATAATTAAAAGCCAAGTCAAGGCTTAAAACTATTTATACCAGGAAGAATAATCACGAATTAATAGGTCGAGTCAGGACCTAAAAATTAGGAACGAGGCACAAGATAAAAATATTTAAAAGTCAAGTCACGGCTTAAAATTAAGTTTATTAGGAGGAAAATCATGAATTAATAAGTCAAGTCAAGACCTAAAAATTTGGGACAAGACATGGGATAAAAATTTAAAACCAAATCATAACTTAAAACTATTTTTATCGGAGAAAACACCACGAATTAACCTAAAAATTCATGATGGAACACGGGATAAAAATAATTAAAAGCCAAGTCAAGACTTAAAAATATTTTTATTAGAGAAAACACCACGAATTAATAGATCGAGTCAAGACCTAAAAACTCGAGACGAAAGCGAGATAACAATAATTAAAAATCAAGTCAAGACTTAAAACTATTTTTATCGGAGAAAACACCACAAATTAATAGGTCGTGTCAAGACCTAAAAACTCGGGACGAAAGCGGGATAAAAATAATTAAAAACCAAGTCACGGCTTAAAATTAAATTTATCAGAAGAAAATCACAAATTAATAGGTCGAGTCAAGACCTAAAAAATTCAGGAGGAAACACGGGCTAAAAATTGAAAGCCAAATCACGGCTTAAAATTAAATTTATCGGAAGTAGAAACCACGAATTAATAGATCGAGTCAAGATCTAAAAACTCAAGATGAAGCATAGGATAAAAAATAATTAAAAGTTAAGTCACGGCTTAAAATTAAATTTATCGGGAGAAAATCATGAATTAATAGGTCGAGTCAAGACCTAAAAATTCGAAACGAAACACGGGATAAAAATAATTAAAAGCAAATCACGACTTAAAATTAAATTTTTCAGGAGGAAAGGCCATACAAACACATTGAACAAAATAAGATTTTCTTCGAAAAATATATTATTTTCAAAAAAACGCACACACAATGATAAACTCCCAAAATATTAATAAAAGATGCACATAACAACAACATTAATATTTTTTTTTCATACAAAATCAAACAAAGCAAAGACACACACATACATACTAAACAAACACATAAAAACAAAAATAAAATACACAAATAGCCCCTCAAAATTCCAAAACACCATGACGGACAACTGACCTGGTGATCCCCAAGTACGAAGCTCGAGACTGTTGACATAACGTTTGACAAGGTGGTGACTGCCTAGACAAAACCCTTCTGACATGGCGGTCGCCACAACCAAAACCCTTCCATAACGACGATCGCCACGTGTCGTTTCGACAATCTCGTGGTCGCTCACATTAGAAGTGATGACCGTCACTTCCAAACACGTAAACAGCCTTCAGAGGTGCGCGAGCCTGGTTCATTCTTGCCCCTTGCTTTCTCTCTCTAGCTCTCTCACTCTCTCAGATTCTCTCCAACTCTCTTCTTTCTTTCCTTTGGTTATCTTGTTTTCCCATGACATGGTAGGCCACAGACATCTTGAGGACATCGCGAGAGCCATCTGGGGTTCCTCCGCGAGTGAGAGCTCTGTCATGGGTATCCTTGGTGGTACATCCACCAGCCTTCCCGCCAGTGGGGTCACCACCACCTAGCCTTCCACCGTGCTGGGTGCAATGGATGCCTTTGCGTTTGAGGCAGAGCGTGCCTCTCATTGTGCCGCTGAGGAGGAGGAATGGACAGTTGCCGAGGTATAGGCAGCTACAAACGCTGCTGCAGAGGCTGAGATGGCCGACTTCCTCGATCCTCACACTGAGGAGGGCCATTTAGCACCGTTTGATCCACACACCTATGCTCTGGTACCCCACCACCTGGTTCCGGGTGGGATGAGGCATTACGATCCACCTGTCGACGTTATTGCTGCAGATGTTCTCCTTTGGGACCCCAACTAGCACATTTCTCGCTAGCGACCTTCGGTAAGTTCTCTATCCTTACTATTTCAATATCAAAGCATGTTTATATGTTATATCTCAAACATAGATGCATGCTTGGGATCCCCAATGTGTTATGATGATATGATATGATATGATGTGATGATGATTATATCGGTGATAACTTGTGTGTAATGTTTGAGATTAGTAATCATAACAAACATGGATATCGGACTAAAAATCTTAGCTTAAGTATCTGGACAATGAAGATTAAAACAGTAGGGACACTAGAGTTAGGGTTTAGATGCAAACAAAGAGACCTGATTTTTTTTTTTTTTTGTAGAAAATATAGAAATCTAAGGGATTGGTTTGTCATTTTTATTTTTGGGGCAAACATAAAAATTTAAAAGATTGGTTTTTTTATGAAACTCTGAGAAATTTTTTTATTTTTTTGGCATAAAAAAACTAAGGGGAGAATTTTTTAAAAATCCTAAAAATTTAGAGGAAACTCTTTCAAAAATCCTTGTAATTTGGGAAACATTTTCAAAAATTCAAAAAAAAATTTGTAAAAAATACTAAGGGAATTTTTGCAAAAACTCCTAAAAATTAGAGAAAAGTTTTTCAAAAACTTATCCCTGGCGTACCAAGGCTTAAGATTCCTAGTCTTCTACTAGGACATGCAAAAACCAAAGAATCGTCACTCACACATAAACCTAGAGTTGAAAGGATTTGCTTCGCGCACCAAGGCTTAGGGTTCCTAGTTTTCTACTAGGATGTACAGGATTTTTCTGGCACACTAGACCATAGGGTGTCTAGTCTTCTAGGGCTTGAAAGATTTGCCTGGCTCTTCAGGGCTTAGGGTGCCTATCTTCTAGGGCTTGAGTTTTCTAGTCTTTTTTTAGAGCGTGTTGGGTTTGCCTGGCGCAACAGGGCTTAGGGTGCCTAATCTTTAGGGCTTGAGAGATTTGTCTGGCGCACCAGAGCTTAGGGTGCCTAGTCATCTAGGGCTTGGGTTCCTAGTCTTCTACTAGAACGTGCAAGATTTTTCTGGCGCACCAGGGCTTAGGGTGCCTAGTCTTCTAGGGCTTAGGGTTCTAAATCTTCTACTAGGACGTGCAAGATTAGCTTAGCGCACCAAGACTTAGGGTACCTAGTCTTCTAGGGCTTAAAAGAACCAAAGGGTCGTCACACACACACGAACCTAGGGTTTTTATTACTTTCAGTTATTCTTTGTATATCACCTGTTTTGGCTGCTCTTATATATCCTCTACTTATCTTCTTATTTTTAGGTTGGTCACTACATTGGGGGCTTCGGCGGTTCTACCTCCGAAGAGGTGTTGGAATGGTATGATGCCCTCCCTACTCCTAGCCAGACTATTATTAATGCCTCCGGCTTCGCTCGGTTCATACCCCTTCTGGGCAGAACGACCAATGGCCGGGTATGGTTGACAGCCCTGGTCGAGCGGTGATGGGATACCACCAACACCTTCCATTTCACTACTTTTGAGGCTACTCTAACGTCTCTAGACTTCTCTATGATCACCGGCATCAGGGTTGGAAGAGCCCCTATTCCTTTTTACCCTACCATTGCCCGCTCCACTAGTGCCCTGCTGCACTTTCTCGGAGCTATTCCTACACAGATGGACAAAGATCGCATTCGGTACACATGGTTCTTTGATCGATTCTGCCATTTCTAGTGCTCCGAGTCTCGCCACTATGAATGGGTTACCCGAGGCTTCCATCTGTATATGTTCGGTACCTCGTTGTTTTTGAACAAGGAGAATACCGTTCATTTACATTATTTGGGTGCCCTCTCCCGCCTTGACCACATCGCCACCTATGACTAGGGAGGAACTGCTCTCGATACTCTCTATGGCTTCATAAGGGCATTAACTCAGTTCCCCCAACAGCTTATCATCGGGGGATACAAGGATTTGGGAGGTATGCTTTAGTTTCTGCACATCATTCATTCATTTTGGCTATTTGTTATCCATTATCTGCTTGTTGACCTCTTTTCTTTACAGCTGTGGACCTATGAGTTCCTCGGGCTTCACGTCCCGGTGAACTCTTCAGCAGACCCTCTAGTCATTCCCCACACAGCTCGATGGTCCCGAGGCCTGAAGGGGAAGAAGGCTGGGGGGAGGATATTGACCGCTTTCGGGCATCTCTTGATCGGCTGACCCCAGACTAGGTATTACTATTCACTGCTTACTATACTGTACATTGCATACTATTCACTAAACACTACATTGTTTACTGCGCTGTACCACTGACTGCTCTCTGTTTTGCACATGGAACACTGCACACTGGTTATCATAATGTACTGTATTCATTGCTCACTGTTTATTGATGACTATTCTTCACTTTTCACTATACTTTGAGTTTCTACAAATCCACTAGAATGTCTAGAGAAGGGTAAAGGATTGGGCTGGTGCAAACCTTATGCGCAATCGAGATATTATCTCAAGGTGGATCTTGCTGGTGGGGCCCTTCGGTCAGGAGTACTACCTCGGGGAGTGAGTGGTCCACCAGTCACTCAGCCTCAATCACTTCTGGATACCGGTGGTCCCTCCAGTCCGCATGCGCCAGACCAACCTCTTGGGCCGTGTCGACTTGCTCCTGGAGATTGTGTCGACTCACGCATCAGAGTTGCTTGTGTTAGAAAGGGACTACACAGCTTGGGCCCGGGCACATTTGTTGAGATCACTAGGACCTGGCCTGGATGTCCTTGGTGGCAGGAGGAGGAGACGGGCACCGGAGGTTGCTGATGCTGGTGATGCTGCTACTGCTGTTGATGCTGCTAAAGGGATTAGGGGCCTAGAGATTCCAGAGGAGATTCAGACAGTAGCATATGGCTACCCCTTCTCTCTGCTAGTTCCAGTTCTGCCAGCACCAGAGTTTAGGGCTGAGCTCAGTCAAGTTTGTCGTTGTCCCTTCTTTTTTCTTTTAGTTACTTTCTCTACTGGTTTAGTTTACTTGAACTGCCTAACTTCTTTTTACAGGTTAACTAAGCGTGGCTAAATCACCTGCTACTAATCTTCACTGGTCAGAGAGCACTGATCTGTCAGCTTAATGCCACTGTTCAAGCGACTGGCATTATCTTTACTCTAGTGACTATAGTGAGTGTTCTCATAACCCCTTTTAACTTTTCTGCACTTTTTTATACTCTGTTCTGATCCTTGTTTTCTTCTAACAGCCTCCAGTACCGGAAACCAGCATAGTACCACCACAGGCTCCGATCTGGCATCTTGCTCCAGTCCCAGCTCCAATTCGAGGTCGTGGGTCTCAGACATCTTCTCGAACTCGCTCCAGAGGATCCATCACTTCTGCTAGGAGTCGCTCCAGAGCTGTATCCTCTTCCTTTAGCAGCGATGGTGATAGAAGCGATGACGTCGAGAGACTTTTTGAGGATATCAGCTCGGACGAGGTCGATCCTTCCTCCCGCCAGGTTTGCTCGAGACATTAGTGAGAGAGAGAGTGTTCTTTCCCCCAGTTACATTAATTTTATGATACATTCACCTACATTTGGTTTTTATGGGCCTGCGTGCCCCAGTTTATTGGTTATTGGGCCTGGTTGCCCTAGTTTACATTTTGATACACTTTTGTTATATTCTAATGCATTTGGACCTCTGTGCCTTTTACTGCTTCCCATATTTATCTATTTGCCTAACTTATCTTTTTCCTTGCTCAAACTGTTATGGATGTATGATACAAATCTTAAAACTTTACACAAGCTCCTGAAACTGCAAACATACCCACCTGTCATGCTTGAACATGGCGGTCGCCACAATCCAACCTGGCGGTCACCACTTCCATCAAGAGTCACATGGTGATTGCCTGGTCAACAAGGTGATGTCACTGTACGGTGTACTTTTATGTTAGCGGCCCTATACTCCAAGGTGGCGGTTGCCACAATGACTATACCATTTGTTGCTTTTTCGATCTTCAGTCTTTGCATGCCTGTAAATACAGCCCTAGATGCCTTATTTTCTATCACTCTCTTTCCAAAATGGCCAGTCCTCTTTCTGCATGGATTGAGGCATTCTCCCATATCAAAAATTTGAACTTTGTCCCTTTCAGCATCAACTCCTTGTTTTCCCTAATGGTCCTAAAGATTGACGGACCATTATTGAAAGTTGATGCTCAGCTATGGGATCCTCAGTCCCACATCTTCCAATTTGGCATCAAAGAGCTATGCCCCATTGTGGAGGAATTTACTGTTATTCTTGATCTGACTCCGTGGAGTTCTGTTGTTGTTCCCACTTTCTTCCTTTCGACTCGTCAGCAGGTGATGCAATACTGTGGCCTGTCTAAGATGGAAGCTTCACTTCTGACATAGGGTGATTGCCTTGACATTCCATGGATTATTGAAAGGTTCCGTCCTACTAGTGACCTTAGCGACCTCGACTTTCAGTTGCGGCGTCATTATTCCCTTTGTTTCTATCTTCTTGTCCAGTATCTTCTCGTCCCTTCTAACGGGCGAGTTAGTTGCCCACTGGTTGATATTGCAGGTCAGATGTGAATGGAAAAGGACTTTGCACCACTTATTTTAGCCGAGACACTACTGGGCCTAGATGCTGTTCATCGTGGTGAGACCACTACTTTTGCTGGAAGCCCCTTGCTTCTTCAGGTAAACTCAAACCTTTCTCTTCATCAGACTTTTGTCATACTGCAATGCTTTTCTCTTACTGATCTAACTTTTGCTATAGATCTGGCTGATGGAGAAGGTGAATCTTGTGCAGAGATCACCTACTAATAGGCACAGTGCAGTAGCTTTCCTTTTTCACCCTTACTACCAGATATGTAGCACTGAGGCAGCCTGGCCACAATACCTCTCTTCTCTAACTGGCCCTAATATCACTTAGCAGTGCTCCTAGTGGCAATTCCCAGCCATGACTCTAACTACCATTGATCACCCTGGTGTTTTGTTAATCGGTCTGCATCAGTCCACTTTCTACTATCTTCATCGGATCATGTGGTAATTCGGTCGTAGTCAAATCATCCTTCACAGTATCGGACGCTATTTATTTTTATCTGCACTGTGGGCCCCGTTTCTAGTATTATATCAGGATGCCTGGCCATCTCGTTCACAGATGGAGATGCAGGAGCTGCAATGCCTCCATCTTTCTACCGAGTATAGGATATAGCTAATGCAGGATAGGGAGAAGAAAGGTAAAGAAGAAAGGAAACAGGCAGCAAAAAGGAGGAAGACTTGAGACACCCTGCTTTGTTTTAAAGATTTCGTAGCTTTTCTTTTTTTTATTTCGTAGAGTTTAGGACTAGCACGCCCACCATTCATTTCCAAAACCTTGTGACTTAAACTAAGTAATGAAAATCCCACTTTATGTTAAGAAGGTCTAGATTTATCCAAAGTTTTTTTAGTTTTTACAATTAAATGACTTTAATATCAAAATTTAGAAATAAACTTACATTGGTCTTACTCAAATTCAAAGATGGTTAAAAATAAAGAATGTGGCTGGACTTCTGATAAGAAGTTGCCTACGTATCCCAAGAAAATGGAATCAAGCCATAACGTTGCTCGGGCTCGGTTTACTCTTGGGTATTGATGCTCTTCTTTTGTGATGTCCTTACTTTTGCCAAGGTTGCCTTTTCGAGTTTTCGGCCTTGTGGGCTGCTCTAACTTTTACCTAAGTCACCTTTTTGGTTTTCAACTCGGCGAACTTCTATTTTATCTTTATTTTTCTCTTAAGGGTAGTACTTTTTGAGTTGATCGAGCTTTACTGGAGTGGAGAACACATTGCCATCTAAGTCCATAATAATGACTGCACCACCAGTCATGATGGTTTTGATTAGAAATGGTTTAGACCAGTTTGGTTTTAACATGCCCCTCGGGTCGAAGATAGAAGCCCTAATTACTTTAAGAACCAAGTCCCCTTCTCTGAGATCACGAGTCTTGACCCTCTTGTTGAACACTTGAGCTATCCTCCTTTAGTATCCTTGTGTATGAAACAGAGCCTGCTGCCTTCTTTTATCAAATAAAAGCAACTCTTCCATTCGGTTCCTCTTCCATTCTACTTCTAAAATACTGACCTCGGTCACTACTCTTAGCAAAAGGATTTCCACCTCAATGGGAAGCCCGGCTGCCATCCTGTACACTAAAGAGTATGACGTGGTTCCCGTTGAAGTTCTAATCGATGTCCTATATCCCCAAAGTGCGGATGGTAGATGTTCTGGCCAATCCTTATGTGAGTTGATCATCTTTTCCAGAATCTTCTTCACGTTCTTATTTGCTACCTCAACTGCCCTGTTGGTTTGTGGCCAATATGGTGATGACTTGTGGGCTACTATCCGATATTCTTCGAAGAGATCCAAGACCTCACCTTGAAATTGTGATCAGTTATCCGAAATAATCTCATGAGAGACTCCGTATCGAAAAATGATGTTCTGCTTGATGAACTTGGCAACATGTGACGCTCTAAATACCAAGTAGGAAGCTGCTTCCACCCACTTGGTAAAATAGTCAATGGCCACCAAGATAAACTCGTGCCCATTTGACGCCTTCGGTGTTACCCTACGAATTACATCAATACCCCATACTAAGAATGGCCATGGCGACGTCAGGTTATACAATTGAGATGGGGGAACGTGCATAAGATTTGCATGAATCTGACACTTATGGCACCTTTACACAAACTGTATACAATCTGTCTCCATTGTCATCCAAAAGTACCCTTGTTAAAGGATCTTCTTGGCTAACATGTTTCTACTCATGTGAAGCCCACAAACTCCCGCATGTATCTCTTTCATCAGCTCTTAGCCTTCTTCAGTGCTGACACATAGCTTGTTGACTCCAGAATGCCCTCGTTTGTGCAGTCTTCCCCCACAAATGACAATTATGCAGATAATTGTCATATTGCCCTCTTATCCTTCTTGCTGGAAAACTTGGGATATTCTCCTTTCTCCACGAAGTTTTGGATGTTAAAATGCCACAGAAGTTTGTCGATGCTCTCCTCGATCGCGGTCGTTGTCTCCTACGCCGGCTTTCTCTTCTATTCAATTATTAATGGCCTCATTCTGACCCCGGGTGGTATGTCAATCATGGATGCTAGGGTAGCCAATGTGTCGGCAAACTTGTTCTACAATCTTGGCACATAGGTAAAGATTACTGATTTGAAACATGGTATCAACTTCTCCAGCTCTTGATGATAGAGAATTAAGGTTAAGTCCTTGACTTTCCATTCTCTTCTTTCTTGTGAAATCACCAGTGCTGAGTCTCCGATGACTTCTAACTTCCTTTCCCCTAATTCTAAGGTTGCCTCTAATCTAGCTAAACATGCTTCATACTCAGCCTGATTGCTGGTAACTTCAAAATTGAGATTTAAAGACAAGGGGACGTGTGATTCGTTAGGAGTGATAAGAAGGACTCCTATTCCATAGCCATACTGGTTGGATGCACCATCAAAGTATAGAGTCCACTTGTCATCCCCAACTTTCATCAGTTGTTCGTTAGAAAACTGGAATTTTGTGTCTTCACCTCCCTTAACTGGTTGGTTGGCCAAGAATTTTGCCACTGCTCTACCCTTGACTGATTTTCGGGTGACATATTTAAGATTAAATTCTGATAGTAATAGCAATCAATGAGCCAGCCTTCCCGTCAGTGCCGACTTCTTAAATAAGTATTTCAATGGGTCCATCTGGGAGATGATATTCATCGTGAAAGATAACATGTAATGCCTCAGTTTTCGAGAAACCCAAACCAAAGCCCAGCATGTCTTTTTCAGTGGTGTGTATCATATTTCTTACCTCGTCATCTTCTTGCTCAAGTAGTAGACCGCATTTTCAGTTCTAGTTTCACTCTCTTGCACCAGCATACATCCCATTGCTGAATCAGTCACTGACAAATAGAGGATCAGTGGCTTATCAGGTTCGGGAGGAGCTAGAATAGGTGGATTTTGTAGGTACTATCGCATGGCATCGAAGGTGTCTTAGCATTTCTGATCCCATTCAAATTTGACCCATTTCTTTAGAAGGCGAAATAGCGGCTCACATGTAGTTGTCAATTTTGCGATGAATCGACTGATGAACTGTATCTTACTCAGGAAGCCCCTGACTTCGCGCTCGGTCCTCGGAGGAGGCATTTCTAAGATTGCTTTAATCTTTAAAGGATCGACTTCAATACCTCGTTGAGTAATTTGAACCCAAGCATCTTTTCGGCAGTGACTCCAAGGGCACACTTTTGCGGGTTGAGCCGCATCTTATATTTTCGAATCCTTTCAAAGAACTTTCGCAGCGCTACGATGTGGCCATCCCAATCCTTGGACTTCACTATCATATCATCCACGTATACCTTGACCTCCTTATATATCATGTCATGCAATAACGTAGTGACAGCCCTCTAATAGGTTGCCCCTGCATTCTTCAAATCAAATAGGATCACACGATAACAAAAAGTGGAATCCAGCATTGATCTTCTTGGAAACTTCTTCTTTGATCTTTAGTGCCCATTTTTGCCAGATCCGTCTCAGCTTTTGTTTGACTAGTTTAGCATCAAGGTACAAGGGGATATAGTATTGGACAATGTCGAGATCAATTCTAGGTATATCCTCGTAAGACCATGTAAATACATCTTTGAATTCTTTTAATAAAATTATTAATTATTCACGTTCAACTAAGAATAAAGAATAACCAATTTGTACATTTTATGGGTTAGTTCCATTACCCATATTTATTGACAAAGTTTTTTCAATTATTGGTTGGGCATGCATTTCTTCTTCTCTTTTTATTAAAAGTTTTATTTCTTCAGGGATGTCCCCGTTGAATTCAAAATCATCAAAAAGCATATGAAATAAATCAAATAAAACAGAGTAACCTGAACTCTCGTTTATTTCTTTGAAGAAAGAGGGGATTACAAACTCGAAGGCGAAAGCAGAGGGAGGTGCACAAACAGACGTGCCCTCAATCACAGACTTAGACTCAAAACAAACAACTTGCACATTACAGGACTATGGTCCAGTTCTTCACTTCCTTTACAGCCGCATCTATAATGAGCTTGCTACAGTCAGTTGGTGTACTGAAGCCCATCATGAAGCAGTCTTTGCCAGTTACGTGCAGCTGAGCCATTTTTTCGTTAAACAACACTCACATGTCAATACCATCAAGCTTGTCTGCCTAATATTCGTCTTGGATCTCCTTCTCTTCCCCTTCCACTGTTTCATCTTCTTCTGTATCAGATAATTGATGGCCAAAGAAGATTTCCAATCCTGGCAGCTTCTGATTGGATTCTTCATCGATCCACGGCTCTGGGAAGCCACAGTACGGGAAATCTTCTCCTTCTTTGATAAAGTAACCGTTGAGCGTTCTTGAGTACTTAACCTTCTATCCCCCTTTAGGCCCTTCCAAATCTTCCTCCATCGGCTTGTACCCAAGACCGAAACTTTGTGAAGCTGGCAATACTTGGATAGGTTCCGTAATACCTTGTTGTTTGCGATCGTAGCCCATTCTTGGAAAATAAGACATTTGCCTCATCATTGTAACCGCTCGCGGGTTGATGTAATTCTCCTCTTCCTTTAATAGCATCTGCATAGCCTGAGCTTCATCGAATTGGAACCCACTCAACGACACATCCCCTTCTCCATGTTGGACCTCTAAAAGAGTCGAGCCCTCTCATCTTGGGGGTTGATTACTATCTTCTTCGTGGATAGTCAGCACTATCCCATTCTTTATCAGTTTTAACTTTTGGTGGAGAGTAGATGGCACTGCATGGACTTGCAGCCATGGCTTAGCCAGCAACAGATTGAAGAAAGTTGGCACGTCCAGCACATGAAATTCAACTGACGTCTCGAGAGGCCCCACTGATACTACAAATGATACCAGTCCAACACATCCCTCCTTGTATTATCGTAGGCTCGAACTCCTTGATTACAGGGCATGAAATGGTCCGGCTTCATCCCCAAGCAAATTACAGTCCTGAGTCGGCATACGTTCAAGGATGAACCATTACCGATGAGCATTATTGGGACCCACTTTTCTAAACACTTAGCTGTATTGTGCAGAGGCTTATTGTGATTCTTCCCTTCTAATGGTAAATCTTTCTCCAAAAAAGAAATCAATTTTGGCTCTGCATCTGGCAGTATCAATCCAATCAATTGTTCAGAGGTCGCATCTATCGATACATTAGCTTTGTTGAGAACTTTCAACGCAGCTTGCCGGTGCCAATGTGAAACCATCAGCAAGCCCTAGATGCTTATGTTGGCCTGTGACTTTTTCAGCTGCTCTTTCTCTTTTCCTTTCTCACTTGCTTTCCCTTTTTCCAACTAAGGTAGCTTGAAATGCCACCCACTTCTAATTAGATGTTCTACACCTTCCTCAGGATTCCACAACCCTGGTATCGTACTTTCAGTCTACCTTACCTCATCCACGCACGGAGGGCTTTTTAAATATCTATAAATCATTTAAGTCACTGACTGCTGTTCTTCCTCTTTCTTTTTCATCATCCTCAATGGCCCATGTGTTGTCCACCACTTCCCATATGTTCTCTCTGATGTACTCCACTTGCTGTTCTCGAGTGGCCCAAAAGTCGATCGATTCAACCCCGTCTGATTTCAGCACAACCCTTACTAACCAATAGGATTGCATATCATCAAAATATACCTCTTCCTTAAAAAGTGGAGGAAGGGTAATGCCGTCAAGCACATGGCCAAATCCATATGGCCGCGCTGAGTAGTCCAATGGCCAGTCGTTCTCTTTATTACGTTCTGCCTCTTCCTATTGATTAACTGGTATTGCCATCTGATACCCTTCCCAAGCATCATCATTTCATTCCTCCATCATATCCCAGCCATTTCCATCCATAATCAGTGAAAAGCTATCTAATCCTCAATAGCTAAAACATGTGGGCACGGCAGATGTGCTGAACAGATGTATTGGCTTGGATCTTCTAACTATCCCAGAGACATGTAGTTTACCCAACCTGCTTGGCATGGTTTGGCAACGGATTGGTTGTGACATTTGGCTTTGGCACAGCAGATGGTGGTGGGATGACTTTATTGCCAATGAGATCCTGAATCTCATGACGTAACCTCATACACTTATCAGTTAAATGCCCGTGACCCTGGTGGTAGGTGCAGTACTGAGAAGTATTATACGGTAGTGGTAGGGGATCATGTACGGGTATGTGGTTCAACAGCTTGATAAGCTCTTTCTCGACAAGTCGATTCAGGGCTATGGATAATGAAATGTTTAGGAGAGTGAAGACTCTCCTTGGTTTCTGCTATGGCTACTGGCCGTTGTTTGATTGTTGGGTATTGTTTGATTGTTGAGCGGAGGAAAAAGGCTTCAAATGATTAACCTCATTCGAACGAGACATAAGGTTGGTAGCAGTAGGCTAGTTCTGGTTGTTAGCAAGGAAGGTTTTCCTTAGTTTCTGACTGGGTTCAGCATTCTCAATATCTCTAGATCGAATGGCGTTCTCAATCTACACCTCAGCATCAAATAGCTACTCAAAATAAGAAAGCGACTGTGTAATAAGATAACGCTTCTGGGGAAACTATAAATTTTTCACCACAATTCTCACTTGTTCTTTCTCGATAGGCTGGTTTGTCGTCTTGGCTGCCTTTCCACTCCACCGGGTTAGAAAATCCACAAATGATTCTCGATTTTCCTTACGAGTCAGTTTTAGCTCTCTGGTAGTCACATCCAGCTGAACATTATAACTGTATTGACGGATGAATGCAGTGGCTATATCTTTCCAAGTTTTAGTTTTAGCCACCTCTAGAGAGAGGAACCATCTCTATGCTGCCCTGAAAAGCAACCGGTGGAACAATTGGGCCTTTAGCTAGTCATCAATTCCCATGGGAAAAAGAGTACCGACATACATCCTCGGATGGATCCAGGGATCTCTGGTGCCATCAAAGTTCTCCTTCTTCGGCATCTAGAATTTTTTTGGCAGTTTAGCATCTAGGAATAAACACAAGCCACCTACATTCAGCATGTACTCTTCCACTTCCTTTGCCTTTCTCTGTACTTTCTCCATTCGATCAATCTTTTTTAGCAGTGTGGACTCCCTAGACTGGGCTAAAATCTCTTCCTCCACCAGGACATGTCGAAGAACCGGGGTGGCGCAGCAACTTGTGGTGCATCTTGCCCCTGGTTATTGTCCTAGAAGTCTTCATCGTTCTCATTTGTGTCATCCGGCTATCCATTCACGCTAGCCAAATGGGCCTAAATCACCCAAATCTGTGCTTGGCACTGATTTTGAGCCTGGGTTTACTGCTCCACGGCCCGTTGTATCTCAGTGATCGCCCTCATGAAGCCTGTCAAGTTAACTTCATTTTTTGCCATTTCAGATGATTCAGCTTGTTGTTCAGATATTCTATAGAGTCTACCTGCTACTGACCCAGCCCAGGCACATGTCGACTATAATCTTCCCAGCTCAATGATCTAAACCCGAAGAAAACCTTGACCCCAAAAGTAGAATAACCAGTATCAAACACTTTTTTGAATAGAACTCGAACAAAACATCCTAGATACCCAAAATGGCAAGCAAATAATCGCTAAAACTGAAGCAATACCCTTGTCGGGTTTATACTGGCAGCATAACAACAGGACAACCTAGAATGACAGCTAAGTAGAAGATCAACCAAATTCTAGAGGGACGATTTACCCAAAGAAACTAAGCTAAAAAAAAGGCAGAACTCCGACAAAGCAACAGAACTAGGCCAAAGGTATTGGTTTGATCTAGAATTTTAGGAAAGACATGCAGCATAATAGTAGGGAAACAGACCTAGGCCACAGGGACCGGTTTAACCTATGATTCTAAGGGAAAACGGGCAGCACTTCGGTAGGAAAATAAGACGAGCTCACATGGGTCGAAGAAAGCGAGCCTAAATAGAAACGGAAAATAAAAACAACAACCAGGGAAGAACCCAAAAAAGAGAGAAACTATCCTAGAAACCTTAAAACAAAATACGACATGACCCCGAGAAGCAAACTACGGCGCAAAAACCAAACAAAGCGAAGAACAAAACCCAAGTAAGAACCCGAAGAAAAAACTAACTTAAACAATAAAGGATAATAGAAAACCCAGGTGGAACCCAAAAAAGGAACTAGCCTAAGTCAAACAAACAATCCTAACAAACACAAACAAAACATACAATGAACAAAACACATAATCCTACTGGGGTTAGCAGCACCTGATGGAGGGTTCTAAGCTACTATATGCAGAAGGCCAATTTTGGTCAACCATTAGGGTACCTTCTGAATAGAGCCAGGTATATACCTCTCATGCCTGGAGTGGTGCAGGACATGATCAAACAGTACTCTCGAACTCTTTTACTACACCTATGAAAGCGTACAGTCAGTAAGGCTTGTCCGCCTTCCCAACAATACCCAAAACATATAAACGATCGGGGTATCAGGTCAACCAGGCAGTGGTTGTGAAGAACAATGCACATACATGTGAGAATGCAAATGAGAAATTCTTATTAAGAACCAATGATGTTTTCAAGCCTAGCCCGCTTATTTGATTTTATAAAATAGTCCCCAACAGAGTCGCAAGAAAATATTGTAGCGCTGGAATTTTGGGATTATTTGGTAGGTCAAAAATAAGAAGTTCAAATGATGTTTGAAAAATATTTTAACACCTTAAAAATCAAATTTTGAAAATAGAGTCGCCGCTTGATTTTAAAAAAAAAATAGCTACTGATCTTTAAAATGTTAAACCAGAGAAAAAGGGTTCGAGAGTTAAGGTACAAATCGAAAAAGGTGTTAAGCACTCTGTTCACCCAACCGTAAGGTTGGCTTCTACTAATTATTATTGGTTCTTAATAAGATTTCTCAAATACATGCAAATAAAAAAAACAGAGGCAAATAGGGAACATCCAAAATTAAATATGAAAAATACATAACATATGTACATATCACATCAAAACAAAGAAAATAATGAAAATAAAACCCCAAGTCCTATAGTATGCAATTTCTAACTAAATGATTCATGGAGCAAACTCACATGCAATATTATTAAAACAACCTAAACTAGCATGATTCAAATAAAAAAACAAAAATATGCTAAAAGTTTCTAAAACTAAATATGCTAAAAATGGACATAAACTTTGCTAACAATATTATCAAAATCCTAAACTAATTTAAACATGCTTTCAAATTAAATAAATAAAATATTCTCTAATTTTACCATATTAATCATGTGTGTTATCAAATTGTCTAAAGGCATAACTAAAACGAAAATAAAAAGTATGAAAAACAGAAAAAGGAAATAAAGAAAAAGTATACAAAAGAAAATTAAGCTAAAATAAAACGTTGGGAAATACTATTAAACTAACAAAAAGAAAATCTAACTATTTTAGGTTTTATATTTTTAAAAAAAACAAAAGAAAAAAAATAAAAGAAATTAAATGAACAAGAGGGTTTCAATTATTATTAAAAGGGAAAATTATACTACCATTTAAAACATGAACATAAAAAAAATAGTAATGAAAAAGAAGAAAAATATTAACTAGCATAAAAGGCTTTTGTGATTTTTGAGGTTAATAAAATAAAAGAAGAAAAAAATAAAATAAATATTATGAAAGAAAAATTGAGCTAACATTAAAAGAAAAAAAATTGAACATTATAAGAAAAATAAAACTAACATTAAAAGAAAAAAAATAAAAATGAAATATACTAGTAAAGAAAAAGTAAGCTAATATTTAAAAGAAAAATAAATAAAATACTAGCATTAAATGGAAGATTAAACTAATATTAAAAGAAAAAGAAAGAAAAAAGAAAATGGAATGCTACTAAAGAAACATTAAACTGATATTAAAAGAAAAATAAAAAATAAAAAATGGGTATAATATTCACAATTACAACCATATATATTTAAGTGTTTGGATTATAACAATAACGGTATCGTTAGTCGTATTGTTAAACTATGTTAGCACTATTTAATTTATTAACAAATTTAATGCAAGTAAGCAAATAAACTAAACAAGTTAAGAATGACTACTTTACCAAATTAAACACATTAAAAATGATTAAAACAACTATATAAGCAATATAAAGGATGAAGTAATCAAATTAACATGATCACTCCAAAGAAATAGGAAATGGAGTAGAAGGACCGGGGATCCAAACAAAATACTTAGATCGCTAAGGAATCCTCGAGTTGGAGAATGGTGATGGGCAATTCGATCCTCAAGCGATGATCCAAGTTAGGGTTTTAGAACATCGGTATCGGGGGTTCGGCTCTCGATACTTCAACAGGGTTTCGGCATCGGGGCTCGAGATTGCTCAGTGACTCGGCAAAGCTTCTCCCTCTATAATTCTGTCCTAAAAATGTACCAAGGGTACAGTATTTATAGAATTTCTCAACAAATGAAAGGCTGACACGTTTTGGGACACATAAAGCCATTTAAAGTTGGCGGTCGCCAGGTTAGGAGTTGGCGGTCGCCACAAATGGGAAGGTTCCAAGAAGTTCTTATGGCAGTCGGCACTGTATAAGTTGGTGGTCGCTAGGTTAGACTTGGGGGTGGCCATTTTGGCTAGGGTTTCCAAGAAGTTCTATTGGCGGTCGCCATAATGGAGTTGGCAATTCAAAATGATTTGATTGGTTTGAAGGTTCTGATCATTTGGTTTTAAATACCGAGCTTGGATCATTTCCTGAGGATTGTACTGAAGCACCATTCCAATCGTATTCATCATTGAATTCACCTAAGATTAGGCTTTAGGGTGTCTCCAATACCGATCGGGTCGATGAATAACCCTCCCACTACGACGAGGCACTACCTGCATCTGTGTACTAGCAATAACACGCTGTGCAGAATCTAACCCTTGTGCTCCATTATCCACATACTCATCTGGCATGTTAATAGTAGCACCCTGTTCTAGTTTGGGATCTACACATGTCCCGATAATCCTCCCACTATGACGAAGCAATGGGATATCAGTGACTTGTGGTTTCTTTTCCGTTCTACTGGTATTTTCGCTCAATTCTTCTAAAATAATTTTTACTTTTGGGCCTGTGGTCTATAATATAATCATCTTCCAAGAATCGGGCATTGGTGCTAACAATAGCCTTCTGATCCTTAGGATTATAAAATAAATCACCCTTCATTCTAATGGGATACCCGACAAAGAAAACAGACTTTTGTCCTCAATTTCAACTTACTCATGTTTTCTTTTAGAACATATGCTAGATAGCCTTAAATCTGAATATATCTCATACTAGGTTTACGCCCAGTTCACAATTCTATGGGAGTAGAAGGTACTGACTTCGAAGGTACCAAGTTCAGAATATAGGCTGTTGTATCTAATGCAAGTCCCCAAAATGAATTGGGTAATCCTGAATAACTCATCATTGACCTTACCCTTTCCATAAGAGTATTATTTCTTATTTTTGCTATACCATTTTGTTGCGGAATGCCCAGTGTAGTCAACTTGAATATAATTCCTTATGACGACAAGTAGTCCTTAAACTCTCCAAAGAGGTACTCACCACCATGGTCGGATCATAGTAATTTGATACTTTTACCCAGAAGCTTCTCTGCCTCCGCCTTGAATTCTTTGAATTTCTCAAAACATTCAAACTTACGATGCATTAGGTAAATGTATCCATATCTTGAGTGGTCGTCAATGAAATTGACGAAGTACTCAACGCCACCTCTAACCTGGATAGTCATGGGATCACACATATCAGAGTGAACTAGTTCCAATAGTTCTTTAGCTCAATAGTCTTTGGCCGAAAAGGGCCTCTTTGTCATCTTACCCTCTAAGCAGGACTCAGACTGGAAGTGCCTCAACTTCCAATGAACTCAAAGGTTCATCTTCTACCAATTTATTTATCCTTTTTAGATTAATATGACCTAGCGTAAGTGTCAAAAAAACGTTTGGTTCATTAAAGAAGAAAACTTTCTCTTATATGGTAAATTAGATGTATTATTCAATTTAGTTAGTTGCAGTATATGAGAGATTGGAGTAATAACATAAAGATCATCTACCAATATACCAGAACAGATAACCCATTTATTATCCTTAATAATCACAGAGGTATTAAAATAAACAAAATATCTGTTTTTAACCAATCTAGAAACAGAAACTAAGTTCCTTCTAATAAAAAGTACATAAAAACAATCTCTTAATATTAAAACCCAATCTCTACTAAAATTGAGAGTGACATCTCTCACTGCAACTGCTATCACCTTTGTATTATTACCCATATGCAGATAAATCTTTCCGTCACTAAGTTGTCGAGTTTCCTGAAACTCCTACAATGAATTGTAGACATGATTAGTGACTCACGTATCTACACACTAGGTACCGATAGATAACACTGTTAAACATGTTTCCACAACTAGTGAACAGAAATTACTCTGATTGTTCAGCTTGCTGAGATAAACTGGACATTGCTTTTTTCAGTGCTGTGTCTGGTTGCAGTGAAAACATTTACCTTTTGGTTTTTTCACACCAGTTCATTGCCCACTAACTACCTTGGAAATCATGCCCCCCTATTTCCGAACATTTTTCTTCTTTTTTCTTTTCAGCCTAGAAGAAGAACCCTTTTCAGAAATAAACATATTTCCTGGTATCCTAAGAATACCCTCGACAGTTAAAGCTATATCCATATTTCTTTTCTAGTCTGCATTGATTGGTCCCGTTAGTTTGTTTTTCTTGTCCCGTTAGTTTGTTTTCCTTGTGTATAACCGCAAGTGAATTGAAAGTCATTTTAATCCTGTGAGTCACATAATTAAAAATCATTAATTATAACAAGTAAAAACTTTGAATTTTTATTTTAAATTGGTTCCCTCTACCATTTAAAACAAATCGCTAACAGCCTGGTACCCTGTGAATAGTATGCCTCAATGGAAGGACGTCTACTATCCATCATTTGTCTAGACATGCAAATTCTTATTAATTTTACTATCTAGGCAACAGACCGTACCAAGTAAAATTAAATAGCTAATATAGTTTTGATCCAATAAATAATAGCAGTGACTCAAATGGAGAGAATACTACTATTTACAGTTAAGTGTTAACTACCACATAATCTTGAATCAATTGTTTCACAATGAACCCTTCAAATAGAGAAGTGATCCACACTAACAATTATTCAGAATTATCACTGAAGGAGGTTCGTACCGGCAATACCGCAATTAATTCTGTCCAATGGAAAGAAAGCTTTACTGCCAACATGCAAAATTAATTACATCACCTACGAACTAGATATGAAAACTACGGGATTTATCTGTGAATAAATTCTCTTTCCCACTTAGTATTTTAAAATATTTTTTAGGTTACAAAAACTATTTAATTAAAATAAATTTATTAATTTCGAAATCACATGATCCAAAATATTTTGATTTTTTCAAACCATCTTTCCGTATTTTAATGTGTAAAAAATGAATGCACAGTTTTTCTTTCACTTTATAGTTAAGGTAATGAATAAAGACATTCAAGTACGGGTTATTACACATTTTTTTCGAAAATTAACAATTTATTAAAATTAAACCTTTTTCATTTAATTAATTCAAAACTCCGAAATTAATTTTCACATTTTTTCAAAATATTCAATTTATTAAAAAAATCATCTTAAACGTGTTATTTTGTAAAAAGAAAAAATATTTAAAGTTTTTTCATTTCATTAAAAAACTTTTAATTAAAAAAAACTTAATTTTATTTTCTTTTACAAAATATTAATTAAAATCTAATTTTTGAATTAATTAAATTAAACAAAAAATATAAAATCAATATTTATCATCCACGTAGTTTATATAAATAAATAATATGACGCACTGAATTTCGAAAACGTTAATATATGTGATTTTAATTTATTTTCTTTTAGAAAGAAAAATCAAACCAAAATTTTGTTTTTTTCAAAACACAAATACTAATAATCTTAAGGAAAAAATCCATAAACTTCCAATAGAAATACGGTTACAAGTCTTACATTCTTCCAAAACGGAATAACAATTCAAGCACCAAAACGAAAATCTAAAGACAATTATCAAAGTGCACGAGTCTCGGGACCCTGACTCCATCTTCCTCCTGTAGTGACTGCTCTTCTCCGACTTGTTCATCTTGATCATCATCCTGAATCGCACCGTCGTCTTCTTGTCCTATTGTGTTATCTGGCATCTAAAATGCCGTGAGTTACAAAGCCTAGTAGAAACAACCCGTACCCCACTACTCTAACAATTATAGCATCGTACAACAAGTGTAACTTACGTCATCAAAAAAGAAAAAATAAAAAAAAACAAGTGCAACTTACATCTTAAATGTTAAGTAAAACAGACTAGTGATGGTATGAACAATAGATAAACAAGAAATAAAGCAGCATAGACTAAATGTGTGAGACCCGGAACCTTGTTCTTTTATGTTATTTATATATTTGATGTGTTTGTTTCAGTATATGAATAGCATCGATGCATGGTTTATGCCTTAAAGTTGTAGAACAGAATGTGTAGATGTGTTTTACGCTTTTCGGGGGTTCAATAGAGGCTCGTTTGGCTTGTGCTTGGACCAAAAACCTTGACTAGGTGAGTTGGGATGGTTTTTGGCTTGAAAACCACGAAGAAAATTCCAGTACGCCTCTGTGGAGTAGTTCGGTCAACTAAGGAGTCCAGTTCGGTCGACCGAACTAGTTTTTCTGGGTTCGGTCGACTGAACCCTATGGTTCGATCAACTGAATTGTGTAATTTTTCATTTTCTATAAAAGCAGTAGTGGCGTGATTTTTGATACAAAAACACTTCTTCAACCCTAAGAAACTCTTTTCTCTTCCTTCTCTCTAGATTTGAGGGCCCGGGGCTTGGGTTTTTGTTGATTCATTTGTGGATCCTTGCTATCGAGGCCGAGGGATTCGTATATATCCGATCGGATTCTCGTTCTGAAGCCGTTCAGTTTTGAGACGTCGAGTTCTTGACTCTCCGAGGTAGGATTCTAGACCTTACTGCTGTATAAGGGTGATATATGTAATTGTGTATATTTTCATCGAGTAGAAATGCTTAAACGTGATTTTCATGTGTAAACCTTGATTTTTGGGTAAAAGTAGATTTTTACGCCTTTTTCTCGATTGTATGCAGGATCCGGGTGTGTTAGCATCCGTGGTTTGAAAACGTGGTATTTTGTGAAAACGGTGAAAAACGTGATTTTGGAGGTTTGGAGCTAACCCGCGGGGTTGAGTCTCATCCTTTTCAAATGTTTTGTGGGAAATGGTGTTAGATCTCCATGTTGATGGATGGGATCTCTTATACATGCGTGTATAAGCTATTTTACTGGTTTTCGTAGTGGAACTATGGTGGGTTTTTAAATGTTATCCCTAGATGTACCGTGATAGTGGGTTTGGTTGAGTTGAGCTTCCATTGCTCCTCGGTGTAAGTCCGTAAACGTGCGCTGCGTAGGTGCTATGTACCTTCGGCATAGTCCCCGTAAATTGAGTGTATTGGGTGCTTTGTACCCTCGGGCTCAGGTCCTATAAATTAAGCAGTAGGTGCTATGTACCTTCGGTCGTGGAAATCCGTAAATTGAGTGGTTGGTTGGTGCTCTGGACCCTTAGGCTCGACCCGTAAATTGAGTACGTAGTTGTGACTCCGTATAGAACTTATCATTACCAAGCCTGTGGGTTCAGGGTAATGGATGAGAGTCTATAGTTGTTACCTTTGTCTGTACAGCAGAGTCGGTACATAGGATCTCATTTATATTTTTTCTCCTCGGCTGTGTGACCCGAGAGGAGAATACTGTATTTTACTACTTTCCATTAACTGTGGTATGATATCTGTTATGATGATATGCATAGTTTGAAGGATGGAAAACGTGGGTTTTATGAGATAAAACCATTTTGAGGCCCATAGAGGCATGATGGAAAACTGTTGGTTTTTTATGGAAAAACCTTTTAGGCTCCCGTGGTTGAGCCCATGTGTGCGAGATTACATATCCTGCTTTACAGTTTTACTGTCTATGTTCTATTGGGCTTCGGCTCACGGTGTGGGATTTTTTGAAAAATATTTTCAGGTGATCACGACGAGTTGACCTAGTTGCTGAGGTGATGGAAGACTTGCTGTAGTTTTTTCTATTTTTGTACATGTACTTTTACATGTAATGCCTGTGACGGCCGATTTTGTACACCTTGAGGCGATACTATTATTCATGTATGAGATTGCATGATTTACAATTTTATGAGAGTTGAACTGTGAAAATTTTTTATTCAATGTTGTATACTTGATATTCAACTGTAAAAAAAAAAAAAAAACCAAGTTTTCATAAATGGGTGTTTTGGTGGACTTTCGCGTGACCTAGATGTCGGGACGTGACAACTTAGCATCAGAGCTCTGGGTTCGAATACCTATGAGCCATGGGAAAGAAGGTACATCACCTTGTGAGGATGTATGTGTGCTTAATTGCATATGTTACAGCGTTTTCCTGACATAGTATGATAACTTGTGGTGTATACGTGGGTATGGAGGTTGGACCTTAGGATTGATTAATCTTGCTTTCGGGCGTTTGGGTTAACATACTTGGGAGCCACGTTAGAGACGCATTTCGTGGACATTATTTCTAGCAAGGAATCTAAGTAGGTTATCCAAATGGACGAGTCTTTCTTGTTGGTTCTCATCGGTATGTGAGATGTGATGACATGATATTACATGGCTATGTGTTAGCATGCTTATCTGTCCTTTACGTTAGCAATAGCATGTTGTATGGATTCTTATCCTGTTATGTTGCTTTCGTATAGAATTATGTATACGCGAGGAGAACGAGGTCGAGGTCGAGGCCATGGCCGTGGTTCTGGCCGAAGGGACGTTCCAGTCCTAGATATTGGGGATGCTAATGCACCCCAAGGACCTGTTGCTGAGGTAGATCTATTGCATGAGATGGTCGGCTCCATCTAGCAACTGGCTGAGGCTGCTACTGGGAGAGAGACCGTACCTGAGCCGAAGGCAACTGTAGCGATGCGTGAGTTTCGCCGCCTTGACCCTCCTACCATCTCTGGGGATCCCAATCCCACGGTTGCCACTAAATGGCTGGAGCTGGTTACCCGGATCCTTGATTCGCTTCAGATTGAGGAAGATGATCTGAGGGTTATATGCGCCACCTTCCAGCTGAGAGGGAGTGCTCACATGTGGTGGAAGTTTGCCAAGACCACAGTAGCAAGCACCTGGGATGCATTCACGAAGGTATTTCTGGAGAAATACTTTCCAGCGACTCTGAGGGATCGCTACAAAGAGGACTTCCTATTTCTGACACAGGGGACAATGGCAGTGCTTGGTTTCGAGGCTGAGTTTACTATCTTGTCCAAATTTACATAGGAGATTGTACCTACTGATGAGTTCCGTGCAAAGCGATTTGAGAGGGATTTGAGACCCGCTATTCGAGACAGAGTGTTCGCACTCAGGCTGTAGGTTTTTACAGAGTTAGTGGAGACCGCCATGAAGGTGGAGGATACTCTGAATGAGACACGCCTAGACAGAGATAGTCGGGGACATCAAGGTGGGGGATGCTCACAAGATCAGGGGCGCAAGGAGAACAAGGGTCGACGGACATCTGGTCTGAGTTCTCACCAGGTGGGGTCGTATCCGCCACAGTCTTCTACATCTAGGACTCCCGTAGCTTCAATGGGAAGGTCGGATCAGAGGGCTCTTTGTCATAGATGCCAGCGGCCAGGGCATCGTGCAGCGGAGTGCAGCGGCTGTTCAGGCCAGTCACAGTAACAGTCGCAGGTGCCAGAGAGAGGATCACCGATATATTTTGAGTGTGGGCAGTCTGGGCACATCAAGAGGAACTGTCCTCAGCGAGGGAGCATTCAGAGTACAGCAGGAGCACCAGCTGTTCCATTAGGCTACGGGAGACAGATGTATTCATAGCCTAGAGTTCAGACGTCCAGATTTACAGAGGGAGGAGCTTCAGCACAGTCCGGCAAACAGTCTACAGTGCAGGGCCACAGTGGGCTGGCCAGAGCTTACGTTCTTGCAGAGCCCAGTTCTTCTCGAGCACCGATCGTACCGATGCTGCTGTTACCACCTCCATGATTAGGGGTAATCTTATAGTCTTTAGATCATGGGCCAGTGTTCTTATCGACACTGGAGCATCACGTTAATTTATATCATCTGCTTTCGCATTTGCTTTGGGGTTACGAATGGACTGGTTGGGTAGTACCTTGTGTGTAGAGACCCCGGTGAGTGGGAGTGTGAAGTTGAGCCTTGTCTGTAGATCTTGCATGTTGGAGGTCGCCGATCGTTGCTTAGAGTTTGACCTTGTTATTCTAGACATGACTACGTTCGACGTCATTCTAGGGATGGATTGGCTGACCACCTATCGTGCCTTCATCGATTGTGATCAACAGAGAGTGACGATTTGTACACTGGCTGGAGATCGTTTCTATTTTGTTGGAGATCGGGACGAGCGTTTGAGGTCTTTGCCCAATTATGTGCGAAACCAGGGCAACCTGAGTTTCCTTTTCTCCGCTCTTATGTTGGGTGAGGAGGTAAGGGTTCGAGGAGAGTTACCTCCGGTGGTGTGTGACTATCCTGATGTCTTTCCTGATGATATGTTTGACTTGCCGCCGAGCTGGCAGGTAGAGTTCTGTATTGATCTAGTTCCCAGAGCTGCTCCCATTTCTATACCGTCCAATCATTTTGCACCCGCTGAGTTGCATGAACTCAAGGTACAGCTTCAGGAGCTACTAGAGAGGGGGTTTATACGTCCGAGTACCTTGTCGTGGGGAGCTCCTGCTCTGTTTGCCAAGAAGAAGGATGGATGCTTGCGTTTGTGCATTGACTATCGGAAGTTAAACCAGGTGACAGTGAAGAACAAGTATCTGATGCCGAGGATAGATGACTTGTTTGATCAGTTGAGGGGTTCGAGTTGTTTCTCGAAGATAGACTTGAGATCAAGATATTACCAGCTGAGAATTAGGGATGAGGACATAGCGAAGACCGCCTTTAGGACTCGCTATGATCACTACGAGTTTCTGGTTATGCCGTTCGGTCTGACGAACGCGCCTGCTACGTTCATGAGTTTGATGAACCAGATTTTCCTTCCTTACTTAGACAGTTTTGTAGTAGTGTTTGTGGATGATATTCTGATATATTCGCCCAATAGAGAGGCACAGGAGGATCACTTGCGGATCGTGCTACAGAACTTGAGGGAGCATCACTTATATGCGAAGTTTTGGAAGTGCGAGTTTTGGATGTCGAAGGTGAGATTTTTGGGACATGTGGTATCTACTGATGGAGTCGCTATGGATTCGTCGAAGATAGATGTTGTGATCGGTTGGGAGCGACCGAAGAGTGTCTTTGAGATACACTATTTTTTGGATTTGGCAGGCTACTACAGGCAATTCGTGAAGGACTTTGCTAGGCTTGCTGCACCGATGACGCGTCTCACTCGGAAGGGAGTGGTGTTTGCTTGGAGTGAGTCTTATGAGTCAGCTTTCCAGGAGCTGAAGGCGAGATTGACTAGTCCGCTAGTTTTGATCATTCCAAAGCAAGGCTTGGGTTATACTATGTACTGTGATGCTTCACACGACGGCCTTGGATGTGTTCTGATGCAGGTGAGTAAAGTTGTAGCCTACAGTTCCCGGCAGTTGAAGATGCACGAGCGAAACAATCCTACGCATGACTTGGAGTTGGCAGCAGTGGTCTTCGCCTTGAAGACATGGTGTCACTATCTGTATGGTGAGCATTCTGAGGTTTTCTCTGATCACAAGAGCTTGAAATACTTATTTTCACAGAAGGACCTGAACTTACGCCAGCGACGGTGGATGGAGTTCTTAGAGGATTACGACTTTGATTTGCAATGTCATCCTGGGAAGGCCAACGTGGTAGCTAACGTGCTCAATAGGAGATCTCATAAATCATTTCATTAGCTTCTGTGGCAATACGTGAGTGGGACATGCTTGCAGATGTTGGGGAGTTTGATTTGTGCCTTATAGTGACCGCGATGGGTGCTCCTTATTTTCTGTAGTTACTCGACCAACGTTGATAGTATGTGTGCTTGAGCTCCAGCAGACGGATCAAGAGGCTCAGATGATACGAGATCGCGTTGCTAGTGGCGAGGATACATCAGGATGGGTTGTGGGTTCTGATCAGAGTTTGAGATTGGCAGGCAGGTTGTTTGTGCCAGAGTCATGCCGAGCTAAGTTATTACATGAGTGTCATCATTCTCGACTTGCCGTGCATCCTGGAGGGACGAAGATGTACCATGAACTTCGTCGTCAGTTCTTCTGGACGGGGATAAAGAGAGACGTGATCCAGTTTGTTTCCCGATGCCTTACCTGTCAGCTGGTAAAGGCAAAACGTCAGAGACCAGTAGGATTGCTACAGTCCCTACCTATATCAGAGTGGAAGTGGGAGCATGTCACGATGAACTTTGTACCAGGACTTCCTCGGTCACCTAGGGGACACGACACCGTGTGGGTTGTGGTGGATAAGTTGACGAAATCTGCACACTTTCTTCCCATCCGGGTGAAGGATTCAGTGGAGAGACTAAGTTAGTTGTATGTCGGAGAGATAGTCAGGTTGCATGGAGTGCCAATGTCTATTGTTTCAGACAGAGACCGCGCTTCATATCACGTTTTTGGCAGAGTCTACAGGAGGCCTTGGGGACGAACTTGATGTTCAGTACTGCTTTTCACCCCCAACAGATGGCCAGTTCGAGAGGACTATACAGATTCTGGAGGACATGCTGTGGGCTTGTGTCCTTTATTTCAGGGGTTTATGGGAGGATCATCTACTGTTGGCAGAGTCTGCATACAACAATAGCTATTAGTCCAGTATTGGGTTGGCACCGTATGAGGCTTTATATGGTAGACCGTGCAGATGGCCTTTATGTTGGACAGATGTGGTAGAGACCACAGTCTTGGGACCAGACCTGGTACGGGAGACGACAGAGAGAGTTGCTGTGATATGCCAGCGTCTATAGACAGCTCAGAGCCATCAGAAGAATTATACAGATCAGAGGAGACGACCTTTAGAGTTTGCAGTGGGAGATCATGTGTTTTGGAAGGTCTCGCCACGTAGAGGTGTGATGAGGTTTGGTCGTAGCGGGAAGCTATCGCCGCGCTTCATTGGACCATTTCAGATCCTTAATAGGATAGGTGAGGTTGCTTACCATTTGGCGTTGCCACCTCAATTAGCATCAGTGCATAACGTGTTTCACGTTTCTATGCTTCAAAGGTACGAGCCTGATCCTTCGTATGTGTTAGATTGGGCGGAGCTGCGGATTGATGAGGATGCCACTTATGAGGAGCGACCAGTGAGGATTCTTGATACAAAGGAGCAGGTGCTGCGAGGCAGATCAATTGCTTATGTAAAGATCCTTTGGCATCATCGCGGGGTGGAGGAAGCGACTTGGGAGCTTAAGTCTAGGATGCGTGCTAGATATCCAGACCTATTTTCCTCTTGACCTATTGCGAATTTCAGGGGCAAAATTCCTTAAGGGGGGAGAGTTGTGAAACTCGAAACCTTGTTCTTCTAGGTTATTTATATATTTGATGTGTTTGTTTCAGTATATGAATAGCATCGACGCATGATTTATGCCTTAAAGTTGTAGAACAGAATGTGTAGATGTGTTTTACGCTTTTTGGGGGTTCAATAGAGGCTCGTTTGGCTTGTGCTTGGACCAAAAACCTTGACTAGGTGAGTTGGGATGGTTTTTGGCTTGAAAACCATGAAGCAAATTCCAGTACGCCTCTGTGGAGGAGTTCGGTCGACTGGCGGGTCCAGTTCGATCGACCGAACTGGTTTTTCTGGGTTCGATCGACTGAACCCTATGGTTCGGTCGATTGAACTTTGTAATTTTTTGTTTTCTATAAAAGCGGCAGTGGCATGATTTTTGATACAAAAACGTTTCTTCAGCCCTAAGAAACTATTTTCTCCTCCTTCTCTCTTGATTTGAGGGCCCGGGGCTTAGATTTTTGTTAATTCCTTTGTGGATCCTTGCTATCGGGGCCAAGGGCTTCATATATATCCGGTCAAATTCTCGTTCTGACGCTGTTCAATTTTGAAACGTTGAGTTCTTGACTCTCCGAGGTAGGATTCTAAACCCTACTGCTGTATAAGGGTGATATACGTAATTGTGTATGTTTTCACCAAGTAGAAATGCATAAAACGTGATTTTCATGTGTAAACCTTGATTTTTGGGTAAAAGTGAATTTTTACACCTTTTTCTCGGTTGTTTGCATGATCCGAGTGTGTTGAGATCCGTGGTTTTCAAAAGTGGTATTTTGTGAAAACGTGATTTTGGAGATTTGGAGCTAACTTGTGGGGTTGAGTCTCATCCTTTTCAAATGTTTTGTGGGAAATGGTGTTAGATCTCCATGTCGATGGATGGGATCACTTATACAAGCGTGTATAAGCTATTTTACTGGTTTTCGTAGTGGAACTATGGTGGGTTTGTAAATGTTATCCGTAGATGTACCGTGACAGTGGGTTTGGTTGAGTTGGGCTTCCATTGCTCCTCGGTGTAAGTCCGAAAGCGTGCGCAGCATAGGTGCCTTGTACCTTCAGGTTAGTCCTCGTAAATTGAGTGTATTGGGTGCTTTGTACCCTCGGGCTCAGGTCCCATAAATTAAGTAGTAGGTGCTCTGTACCTTTGATCGTGGAAATCCGTAAATTGAGTGGTTGGTCGGTGCTCTAGACCCTCGGGCTCATCCCGTAAATTGAGTACGTTGTTGTGACTCCATATAGAGCTTATCATTACCAAGCCTGTGGGTTCAGGGTAATAGATGAGAGTCTATAGTTGTTACATTTGTCTGTGGGGCAGAATTGGTACATAGGATCTCATTTACATTTTGTCTCCTCGACTGTGTAACTCGAGTGGAGAATACTGTGTTTTACTGCTTTCCCTTAACTGTGGCATGATATTTGTTAGGATGATATGCATAGTTTGAAGGATGAAAAACGTGGGTTTTATGAGATAAAACCGTTTTGAGGCCCGTGGAGGCTTGATGGAAAACTGTTTGTTTTTTGTGGAAAAACCTATTAGGCCCCCGTGGTTGAGCCCATGTGTGTGAGATTACGTAGCCTGCTTTACAGTTTTACTGTCTATGTTCTATTGGGCTTCGGCTTATGGTGTGGAATTTTCTAAAAAATATTTTGAAGTGATCATGACGAGTTGACCTAGTTGCAGAGGTGATGGAAGACTTGCTGTAGTGTTTCCTATTTTTGTACATGTACTTTTACATGTAATGCCTGTGACGGTCGGTTTTGTATGCCTTGAGGCGATACTATTATTCATGTATGAAATTGCATGATTTACAGTTTTATGAGAGTTGAACTATGGGAAGTTTTTATTCAATGTTGTATATTTGATATTCAACTGTAAAAAAAACAAAAGAAAAAAAAAACCTATTTTTCATAAATGGGTGTATTGGTGGGCTTTCCTGTGACCCGGATGTCTGGGCATGACAACTTGGTATCAGAGCTCTGATTTCGAATACCTATGCGCCATGGGAAAGAGGGTACATCACCTTGTGAGGACGTATGTGTGCTTAATTGCATGTGTTACAGCGTTTTCCTAACATAGCATGATAGCTTGTGGTGTATACGTGGGTATGGAGATTGAACCTTAGGACTGATTAGTCTTGCTTTCGGGAGTTTGGGTTAACATACTTGGGAGCCATGTTAGAGACGCGTTTTGCGGACGTAATTTCTAGCAAGGAATCTAAGTAGGTTATCCAGATGGACGAGTCTTTCTTGGTAGTTCTCCTCGGTATGTGAGATGTGATGACATGATATTATGTGGCTATGTGTTAGCATGCTTATCTATCCTTTACGTTAGCAATAACATGTTGTATGGATTCTTATCCTGTTATGTTGCGTTCATATATAATTATGTCCACGGGGGCAGGACGAGGCCGAGGTCGAGGCCGTGGCTATGGTTCTAGCCGAAGGGACATTCCAGTCCCAGATATTGGGGATGCTAATGCACCCCAAGGACATGTTATTGAGGGAGATCTATTGCATGAGATGGTCGGCTCCATTCGGTAACTGGCTGAGACTGCTACAGGGAGAGAGACCGTACTTGAGCCGAGGGCAACGGTAACGATGCTTGAGTTTCGCCGCCTTGACCATCCTACCTTCTCTGGGGATTCCAATCCCATGGTTGCCACTGAATGGCTGGAGCTGGTTACCCAGATCCTTGATTCGCTTCAGATTGAGGAAGATGATCTGAGGGTTATATGCGCCGCCTTCCAGCTGAGAGGGAGTGCTCACATGTGGTGGAAGTTCGCCAAGACCACAGTGGCAGGCACCTGGGATGCATTCACGAAGGTATTTCTGGAGAAATACTTTCCAGTGACTCTGAGGGATCGCTACAGAGAGGACTTCCTGTTTCTGACACATTGGACAATGACAGTGCTTGAGTACGACGCTGAGTTTACTAGCCTGTCCAGATTTGTACAGGAGATTATACCTACTAATGAGTTCCGTGCGAAGCGGTTTGAGAGGGGTTTGAGACCCGCTATTCGAGACAGAGTGTCCGCACTCAGGCTGCGGGTTTTTACAGAGTTAGTGGAGACTGCCATGAAGGTGGAGGATACTCTGAATGAGGCGCTCCGAGACAGAGACAGTCAGGGCCAACAAGGTGGGGGACGCTCATAAGATCAGGGGTGCAGGGAGAACAAGCGTTGACGGACATCTGGTCTGAGTTCTCACCTGGTGGGGTCGTATCCGCCACAGTCTTCCACATCCAGGACTCCCGCAGCTTCAACGGGAAGGTCAGATCAGAGGGCTCTTTGTCATAGATGCTAGCGACCAGGGCATCGTGCAGCAGAGTGGAGGAGTGCAGCGCTTGTTCAGGTCCAGTCACAGTCACAGTCGCAGGTGCCAGAGAGAGGATCACCGATATGTTTTGAGTGTGGGCAGTCTGGGCACATTAGGAGGAACTGTCCTCAGGGAGGGAGCATTCAGAGTACAGTAGGAGCACCAGCTGTTCCATCAGGCCAGGGGAGACAGATGTATTCATAGCCTAGAGCTCAGACGTCCAGATTTTCAGAGGGAGGAGCTTCAGCGCAGTCCGACAGACAGTCTACAGTGCAGGGCCACAATGAACTGGCCAGAGCTTACGTCTTGCAGAGCCCAGTTCTTCTCGAGCACCGGTCGTACCTGATGCTGCTGTTACCACCTCCGTGATCAGAGGTACTCTTCTAGTCTTCAGATCATGGGCCAGTGTTCTTATCAACATTGGAGCATCACGTTCATTTATATCATCTGCTTTCACATCTGCTTTGGGGTTGCGAATGGATTGGTTGGCTAGTACCTTGTGTGTAGAGATCCCAGTGAGTGGGAGTGCGAAGTTGAGCCTTGTTTGTAGATCTTGCATGTTGGATGTCGCTGATCGTTGCTTAGAGTTTGACCATGTTATTCTAGACATGACTGCATTTGACGTTATTCTAGGGATGGACTAGCTGACCACCTATCGTGCCTTCATCGATTGTGATCGACGGAGAGTGACGATTTGTACACCGGCTGGAGATTGTTTCTATTTTGTTAGAGACCGGGACGAGGGTTTGAGGTCTTTGCCCAGTTCTGTGCGAAACTAGGGCAACCTGAGTTTCCTTTTCTCAGCTCTTATGTTGGGTGAGGAGGTAAGGGTTCGAGGAGAGTTACCTCCGGTGGTGTGCGACTATCCTGATGTCTTTTTTGATGATCTGTTTGAGTTACCGCCGAGCCGAGAGGTAGAGTTCTGTATTGATCTAGTTCCCGGAGCTGCTCCCATTTCTATACCGTCCTATCATTTTGCACCCGCTGAGTTACGTGAACTCAAGGTACAGCTTCAGGAGCTACTAGAGAGGGGGTTTATACGTCCGAGTACCTTGCCGTGGGGAGCTCCTGCTCTGTTTGCCAAGAAGAAGGATGGATCCTTGCGTTTGTGCATTGACTACCTGAAGTTAAACCAGGTGACAGTGAAGAACAAGTATCCGATGCTGAGGATAGATGACTTGTTTGATCAGTTGAGGGGTTCGAGTTGTTTCTCCAAGATAGACTTGAGATCAAGATATCACCAGCTGAGGATTAAGGACGAGGACATAGCGAAGACCGCCTTTAGGACTCGCTATGGTCACTACGAGTTTCTGGTTATGCCGTTCGGTCTGACGAGCGCGCCTGCTACGTTCATGAGTTTGATGAACCAGATTTTCCATCTTTACTTAGACAGTTTTGTAGTAGTGTTTGTAGATGATATTCTGATATATTCGCCCACTAGAGAGGCACAAGAGGATCACTTGCAGATCGTGCTACAGACCTTGAGGGAGCATCACTTGTATGCGAAGTTCCGGAAGTCCGAGTTTTGGATGTCGGAGGTGTGATTTTTGGGACATGTAGTATCTACTGATGAAGTCGCTGTGGATTTGTCGAAGATAGATGCTGTGATGGGTTGGGAGCAACCGAAGAGTGTCTTTGAGAAACGCAGTTTTCTGGGTTTGGCAGGCTACTACAGTCAGTTCGTGAAGGACTTTGCTAGGCTTGCTGCACCGATGATGCGTCTGACTCGGAAGGGAGTGGTGTTTGCTTGGAGTGAGTCTTGTGAGTTAGCTTTCCAGGAGCTAAAGGAGAGATTGACTAGTCCGCCAGTTTTGATCATTCCAGAGCGAGGCTTAGGTTATACCGTGTACTGTGATGCTTCACACGACGGCCTTGGATGTGTTCTGATGAAGTTGAGTTAGGTTGTAGCCTACGGTTCCCGGCAGTTGAAGATGCACGAGCGGAACTACCCTACGCATGACTTGGAGTTGGCAGCAGTGGTCTTCGCCTTGAAGACATGGCGTTACTATCTGTATGGTGAGAATTTTGAGGTTTTCTCCTATCACAAGAGCTTGAAATACTTATTTTTGCAGAAGGATCTGAACTTACGCCAGCAATGGTGGATGGAGTTATTAGAGGCACTCATTAGGAGATCTCATGGATCGTTAGCTTCTGTGACTATACGTGAGTGGGACATGCTTGCAGATGTTGAGGAGTTTGATTTGTGCCTTATAGAGACTGCGACGGGTGCTACATTATTTTCTTTAGTTACTCGACCAGAATTGATAGTACGTGTGCTAGAGCTCCAGTAGACGGATCAGGAGTCTCAGATGATACGAGATCGCATTGCTAGTGGCGAGGATACATCAGGATGGGTTGTGGGTTCTGATCAGAGTCTGAGATTAGCAGGCAGGTTCTTGTGCCAAGGTGATGCCGAGTTGAGTTATTACATGAGTGTCATCATTCTCGTCTTGCCGTGCATCCTGGAGGCACGAAGATGTACCATGACCTTCATCGTCAGTTCTTCTGGATAGGGATGAAGAGAGACGTGATCCATTTTTTTCCTGATGCCTTACCTGTTAGCTGGTAAAGGCGGAACATCAAAGACCAGCAGGATTGCTACAGTCCATGCCTATATCAAAGTGGAAGTAGGAGCATGTCATGATGGACTTTGTATCAGGACTTCCTCGGTCACTTAGGGGACACGACGCCTTGTGGGTTGTGGGGGATAGGTTAACGAAGTCTGCACACTTTCTTCCCATTCGGGTGAAGGATTCAGTTGATAGACTGAGTCCGTTGTATATCAGAGAGATAGTCAGGTTGCATGGAGTGCCAGTGTCTATTGTTTCATACAGAGACCCGTGCTTCACATCACGTTTTTGGCAGAGTCTACAGGAGGACTTGGGGACGAACTTGATGTTCAGTACTGTTTTTCACCGCCAACGAATGGCCAGTACGAGAGGACTATACAGATTCTGGAGGACAGGCTGAGGGCTTGTGTCCTTGATTTCAAGGGTTCGTGGGGAGATCAACTACCATTGGCAGAGTTTACATACAACAATAGCTATCAGTCTAGTATTGGGATGGCACCGTATGAGGCTTTATATGGTAGACCGTGCAGATCGCCTATATGTTGGACAGATGTGGGAGAGACCACAGTCTTGGGACCAGACATTGTACGGGAGACGACAGAGAGACTTACTGTGATACGCTAGTGTCTATTGACAGCTCAGAGCCGTCAGAAGAATTATACAGATCAGAAGAGATGACCTTTGGAGTTTGCAGTGGGAGATCATGTGTTTCTGAAGGTCTTGCCATGTAGAGGTGTGATGAGGTTTGGTCGTAGCGGGAAGCTATCGCCGCGCTTCATTGGACCATTTCAGATCCTTGGTACGATAGGTGAGGTTGCTTACCGTTTGGCGTTGCCACCTCAGTTAGCATCAGTGCAAAATGTGTTTCACGTTTCTATGCTTCGAATGTACGAGCCAGATCCCTCGCATGTGTTAGCTTGGGCAGAGCTACGGATTGATGAGGATGCCACTTATGAGAAGCGACCAGTGAGGATTCTTGATACAAAGGAGCAGGTGTTGCGGGGCAGAACAATTGATTATGTCAAGGTCCTTTGGAATCAACGCGGGGTGGAGGAAGCGACGTGGGAGCTAGAGTCTGGGATGCGTGCTAGAAATCTAGACCTATTTTCCTCTTGACCTGTTGTGAATTTCAGAGGCAAAATTCCTTAAGGGGAGGAGAGTTGTGAAACGCAGAACCTTGTTCTTTTATGTTATTTATATATTTGATGTGTTTGTTTCAGTATATGAATAGCATCGATGCATGGTTTAT
>JAULJZ010196728.1:0-20202 GCA_032270985.1 Heliamphora pulchella
CATTCGGGGATTAAATTAAATAATGAGGGGCGCTTTAGTCTTTTGGCACACCTAGGGTTTTCTCCCTAGGTAGTCGGTCCTAATTAGGTGGTGGGATTTTGTTTATCGATATATATATATATATATCTCTTGATATTATTTAGAAAGAGATATATATAGATACCATGTTTATCTTAAGAGATATATATGAATGCCATATATATCTTAAGAGATATATTCTTTGTATAAAAAAGAGAGGCTCAAGAAGGAAAATCCTAACCTAATTTGCCCCCCCAATTCCGCCGCCCCCTCTCCCTTGGAGTAAATTATTTTTTCTTTTTGGTGAGAAATAGTTTGAGAAAGAAACTAAGGCAAGGATACACGAAGATCCGGATCGGTGCCTACTTGCCGGGATCGTCGTGTGCGTCAGGATATACGTGAGAAGATCATTGGGTTGTCTCGGATTGTTGTTCTGCATCAAAGAAACTTGAACTAGTTTCTTGAAGGTATATTTAATTTTAATATATCTATTCGTCGATATGGTTTTCATGGAAAACACATGCGCCATTTTTTACGGTCACGGCGCCGGTTCTAAATTTTTTCTTCCGCGTTCTAACAGACAAATACATCAATATGTTAGCTACAATTTTCATGTAGACCACTTGTGGAATAGGTTATTCAAAATTGGGGTTTTGGGCTACACAAAAATATGTGACAGAAGTATCCTTTGAGGGATGAAACTCAATAAAGACTTTGAAAGGGATTTTGACCTATCAAAACTAAATATTTTGTGCTCATTTTTGGTGAGTATATAGATATACATATGATCTACAACTTTCTTGTTTTGGACAAAACTCGGATCTCATTTTAAACTAGGGATTTTTGGTCTATACTGTTGATTGGTCTGAAACCGACACACTTTGGTAGAATTGCATTATCTCGAGCTCTACTTACTCAAATGAGTTCAAATCAATTTTGGATGAAATATAATACAAATATATAACTCTGAAAATAACAATCATGCTTAGATCAATTTTCTACATTGAGTTATTTTATTTCAAATCTCAGGACAGAAAGGTTGAAAGGCTCAAATTGCAGGCTATGTTTAGGTGTAGTCTCCTAGTATCATGTGTGTTAATGGTTGGTCCATTTCCTTTGCATCCATATTTTGTACACTCAAATATGACAATTCCAGAACATTTTCATTCCATGGATCCATTAGAAAATCTTATGAAAACTTCAAGACAAAACAGCCACACCAAGACAGTTCTAAAATCTCACCATGACGCCTTTTCGATTCATATTCGATTCATATTCGATTTTTGATCTTTAATTGGTGTTTTCAAATGATGAAAGAGATGTTTGATAGGTGTAAAATCAGATGTGTTAGAGTCTTGCTTACGTTATATAGATCACTCTTTGATGATTTGGATCAAGGACTTAGCTTTTGCATCTATGGAATCCACCAAAATTTCTTGGTTCTTTTTATTTCTTCTTCTTCCTTCTTCTTTCTTTTTCTTTCACTCCCTCTCTCTTCCCTCACTAAAATCCAAAATTCAAGAGGAAGAAGTGGTGGGTTGGGTCCCGTTTTTATAGCCAATGATAATGGTAGCTTACTTAGGAAGATTGGTTAACCTTAGGTTAGTTTGCTTAACTTTAGTTACTTTATACTAACTTGAGTATAGGAGATTTGGCCCCCAAGTTTGGCACAATCTCCTAGGTGGCTAGCCACTTGAGTGCATATATATATATATATATATATATATATATATCAAAAAAAATTTATTTATTTAATTGTAGGAGAAAATTCGAGTATTTTTCGCATAGGTTCGTTTCTTGACTTTTCGAGCTTATCTCTTATCTTAAAATACTTGGACTTATAACCTTGAGTTTTTAACCTCAATATTCGGGTTTTAATATATGCTTGTGTGTTTCCCCCTCTTTCCCAGATCTCGAGCTCGAAAGATTAAAGGGTCAGGCTGGTTCTTCTTACCGAACTTCGGTTCGAGATTTCGTTTCTTTTGAGATGTTCTTTCTTTTTTTTTATTCGTATCTTGAGTTCGGATTATTACAAAATGAATGTTTGGAACATAAAACAATATTTTGAATTTGTTACGTATCGATGAAATAAAAACATAGTTGTTCAAGAAAACATTTATTTCTAAGTGAGTTTTGAATTTAAATTTAAAGAAAAATGGGCGTGTTAATGGATGACCTTTAGATGGGTTGGTTTGGGTTTAGTTCACGGGTTCCCGGGGTTCGGAACGTGACATCTTATATCTGCTTGCCCTGCTGTAATTGTCAAATTTGCCTGTCTCTTTGACTTTAAATTGTACTGGGTATTATATTATATGCGTTGTGATATATTTTACCGTGAGAATGGTTAGAAAGTTTGGTGTGTTTTCTATTGAGCTTTCACTCATGGCATTCGTGCCATAGGTAAAGAGAAGACGTTATTTGAGAAAGTCGCCCTCGAACAAGAAGACGTATTTGAAGAATAGAGTGAGTGACAGGAGCTAGCGGACCCCGACAATACTAGCTAAAGAAATGAATTTTCACCTTTTGTTCCTTTTTATTCAGTTTCCACGTGCTTATTGTAATTTTTGTTGAATATTTTGTAAAACTGTAAACGTTTTGTACTTTTGATTAGCCAAGAACTCTTAATGTTGTAATACTTATCATATGTAACTTTGAATGAATGGTAGAGTATTTCCTTTAATTATACCTATGTATGTCCCGACGTGCTTGAATGACGGGGCGTCACAGTTGGTATCAGAGCCTAAGTTTAGTGAACCTTCAGGCCTTGGGTTATTGGAGACTACGAGTTCTGTAGCGTTGAATCTCTGTAGAGTGTCGATACTATTAATTTATCACTTATAATTTTAAAGACTAAAAATTCATACATTAAGTTTCTCTTCCTGATTGTCTCTCATCTTTGGATGGCATCCGATGCAGAGCTGGCTAGAGAACCATGGGCAGCACCTGAACCAGAAAACTTAAAACCAGAGGAAGAACCTGTTGTAGAACAACACCCGATAGACATATTTTCATTGGCATGGATGTTCCTGGATGAGAGGCCCAGTTCATGAAGAAGAAGAAGAGGCTAAGGAAGCAAGAGCAGACGAAGAGGCAGACGAGGCAAATGGTGGGTCTGGCTATGAGGCCGATGATGAGAATGAGGACGATGAAAGTGAAGAAGGGGCCATTGCTTTCTTTTACGATCCACTAGAGGCACTGCCATCGGAGATGGATGATGATGAAACAATGAACGCAACAATCTACCGGAGCCACAAAGACTACCGCAAAGACTATCATGTTAGGGAACAAGTGTATGCAAGAATATTCTCAGAGAAGACGTGGAAATAGAAAAAAAAAAGCCAGAGTCTTTTCGGAGGTACTGTTAATGTAGGTGCAATCCCAAGAGGGGGGTGAATTAGGTATTTAAAATTTTATACCAATATTGACCAAATTAAACATGCAATTCCAAACGTCCACAAGTATTCTCTAACAAGAAAATTCAAGTAGATATAGAATTTAAAGTGCGAAATTAAAGAGATAGAGTTAGAGAGATAGAACACTAAGATTTACAAGGTTCAGCGCACCAGCCTACGTCCTTGTCTCAAGCAACACCGTTTTGAGGATTCCACTAGTCCTTTCTTCAATAGGCGGAGATGCCTCTCTCCTTCAAATAGGTGGAGAAGCCTCTCTTGAGAATATCCCCTTCTCAAGTTACAATCCCTCCTTTTAGGTGGAGATACCTCTCTCCTTCAGTTGGCGGAAATGCCCACTCATTCGGTAGGTGGAGAAACCTCTCTTGAGAAATCTCATTCTCAAGCAAAAGATTCAAACCCGAATCTTTCTATACAAAGAATTGTATAAATAAGAGATGTACAAGAAAATCACTCTCTTAAAGAGTAGAAGAGTACACAATGAATGCACACACTAATTCACTCCCAAAGAATATAGATATGAAAGCTCAATGAAGAATTCTAATGAATTATACTCTCTTTCAATAAAATTATGAAAAGTATGATAATTTGGATCAAGAATTTAAGTACCAAGAGAGTATAGAAGTGGGAGAGATGAGGGCTGATTGAATATGAGGTTTAGAGGGCTATTTATAACCAAAAATTTGAGAACTATCCGTTGGGAGGTTTTTGAATATTTAATCCCAAAGTCAAATAGCCGTTACAACCCAAATTTTGACTTTCAGGCATGTTCAGTCAGCTGACCTAGGAGATCCAGTCGATTGAGCCTCTTTGAACCATGAAATTTAAAAACCAGAAACATTTTAGTCGACTGAGGCATCAAGGTCAGTCGACTGAACCAGTTTTTTAGGCGTTTAATCGACTGAAGAAGGAATTCAGTCGACTGACTTGGACTACAGAATTTTCCCAACTTCAAATGATGATATCTCCTTCATCCGAACTCTGAATGAGGTCATTTTTATGTTCAAATTGAAGCTCCAGAAGTCTACTTTCCAATGGTTCATGCCTCCTATCAAAATTCATTTTGTGCAAAAAGGTATAACCAAAATACGGAAGGTATGTTATTTTTCTTCAAACACTTTTTGCATATTTTTGGCCAAACTTCTTTTGAAAACTTGTTTCTCATCTTTTTAGGGTTCTTTAACTCAATATAAGTTTTGAAAAAATGTTTTTAATGAGTTATTAATATTCCTATGGTCAATCTAAGGTCTCCTATGAGCTTTCACAAATATGATCATTGGTTGTGAACTTATATAGGTTCATAGATTCAATACACTTGAAATTCTTTGAGTCCTTCGAGTTCTTTTCTTTTCTTCTTGGTTTTCTCGTGCTCCATGGATCTTAGCCGCTTGAATATGATCTTCATGCTTCATGGCTACCATTTTTCGTTCTCAACTGTGCTTAACGTTGAACTCTTGTAAACTCACTTAATTGCACAATTAGAACCTTTTGTTTGTTATCATCAAAACGGATGTTGAAACCTTGTTTAGGCCAACAGGTACATGGGTCTATTGAGAGTGTTGGAGAGATGTGATGAGGTCATCTATCATCTAAGGGTTCCATTAGGATTCAAAGGTCTATTGAAAGACAAGGTGGATGCAGACACAAAAACCAAGAGATAAGAGAGGAATCATCAACCCGCGCGACCCAACAATCGACTTTAACAATTTAAAAACGTACCTGGAGGTAATCAGTAGCCATAATCAGCAGGGCTCGCATGGGACTGGAGGACTTTTGTCACGTGGAAGTGTAGTGATGCTGCTACGGTATTTATGAAGTGACATGGGAGCATGACTCGGTTATTCGCTACTTCTATCTGCATTTGTTTGTTTAGACTTTAGTACGCTAGGTGTTGTACTTTTTCCTTTTGCTTGAAGGTTGTATGCATGTTATGTGAACTCTTGAAAACCTTGTACTAGTTTTGTGTTGGGATCAAACGTAAGTGTTCCCTGCTAAGAATCTCTATAAGTAGTCTTACGAACCTCAAATTTAACTCCACAAGATCCCAAAACATAAAAAATAATCAAGAATTAAAACAACCCCCAAATCTGAACACTCCCCTAGGATGGCTGATAGACGACCGAACCACCGATAAGTTAACGAACCCCTAGATGATGAATCACTCGGGGTAGCCTAGATTTTACGAAAACCACCGTTAGAACCCCACAACTTTATCCTTATGAGTTCGTTTCTCAAGCCCTTGTGTTAATTCTCGTACCCAATTGAAGTTCTTGAGTACCTTTCTTTCTAATATCACCGATTTTGAATATTCGACATTAGTGAAATCTTTTGCCTTATTCAATTCTCTCGATCCTGATACTACATTCATGTGTAGTAATTTTGTGGATTCTTTACTTACTTTTGAAATCTCTATCTGGGGAGTAGACTTGGATGCTTGAATTGAAATACGTTAGGCCGACGTAACTTTAGGACAAATATCTAATTTTGCTACCCATTGCTTAAACATATCTTTTATCAAGATCTGATGTTGCACAGATTGGTCCCAAGAACATCCTTTTTTGTATTGATCATTAGTTGATCTCTTATCTCCAATGCGTATAAGCCTCAACCGACCTATCAATTTGGGTCAACGGTGATTGCTTTAGCCATGACCCCTTACCATAAACCAATCTATCTTTGAACCATCTGGGATTCCACCCTAAGTTTTTCTAACCTCGGCTATATCTCGTGCTTATACTATTTGAAATCCTTGGCAAAACACTTAACCATTCGCCTCCCTATATCGTTTCTCTCGAGACTTCTAAATTTGATGATCTGACCATCCTTATTGAACCTTGTGCATGCTTTTATCTGTCCTCGATTGACCTTCAAAACCTTACCCCGTATATCAGTAAGGAACGATAGTGATCAGAAAATTACGTCATTTGGCGTTAGCACTTTTACTAAAAACTGGGACGATGTATGAGAACCTCCTAATGCCTCTTCGAAGCCTGAAGTAGATTTTTTCTTGGTGTCAGGGCTTAGAATATCTGTCAACGTTCGTGTTTAACAAAATATCTTGAAGATCAAGACCCCTAACTACAGGAACAATTAAGTAAGGGTTTATTCAACTAACTACATCTTTTCAAAGGTTTCGACAAATAGAACTATACCATCAGCAATCTATGGTTAGAGACGACAGTTTCACACCAAGGGATTCATGATACCACCATGTGATAGAATTTAAATTTTCTCATATTAGTTCATAGCTAAACCACCCATCCAATAAATTGAGAAGCAAAAGATTCATACCGATAGTAGGAAAGTAAAAAATGGGAAATAACCTTGAACTTATGATAACCTTAGTACGCTAGAAAAGGAGGTACGTCTATACGCACCGATATTCATGCCGATTTTACCAACCAAAACGTTAGAATTCGGATCCTGCCATCCTTGCCTTCAATGAAAATTTTGACGATGACCATGAACGTCAAGAGCCTGATGAAGAATTAATCACCAAATCACAATGGGTCACATGACTAGATATTTACCACAACCATACCTTTTATCACATTTGTTTTACCCTAGGTTGATCGACTACTTAAGAAAAATGATCAAGCCATTGGAAGAGACACTTGGACCCTATGTACCAGCACGTCAAGGACAAATGGCAAAAGCCAAGAGGAACAGTACAATCCTTGAAAGGACCAATGAGGAAATGAAAATATATAACTACAGACTTCATCACCAGGATTATCATGATCACCTTGAGAACTGATAACATTCGGGTTACAATGGATCGCCTCACTAAGACCGCTCGCTTTCTATCAATAGACCTCGCGAACATTAGTATCTACAAGAAAAAAGTACATTTGTGAGATTTTGCATCAACATGAGTTCTCTACTATACTCAACCGAAACCCACACCTCACCTTCAAATTGATGGGTAATCTGAACGCACGATTCCGAACCATCAAGGGCATGTTAAGAGTATGTATAAGGAAAATTGAAGAAAATTCTTATCTTTGGTAAAAATTCGCTTACAACAACAAGCAATAGTAAGAGCTTGATATAAGTGCAAACAGCCAGGGCATAGGATGGCTCATTGCCCACTAAAAAGTGAAGAAGACAATCGGAGAGGACCACTAAGGAACAACAAGAAGTTCACGTGCACAGAACCTTACTCTTAAGATGGCAGAAGGGAACAACTAGGAAAAAGGTTGCCAAACTTAGTAATTTGTTATAACTGTCGAAAGTCCAGACATAAAAGGTCAGAATGCCCACTACGAAGAGGATTAAACTACAACAACCATCAGCAAGGACAGAGCTACAAAGATCAAATAAGTCTATTGCAGCAAGGAACAAGTGGTTTGAAATAGGTGGTGCAACCTGACCAACCAGAGAGCGATGAATTGAGTGTTTGCCTTTCACAGAAGAAAAAGGAGTATGCGTTGATGATCGGAGATACGCTGCATTCGCAAGCTCTAAGTTATATGTTAGTTAAACTTGTTGAATCTTCCCATAAAAGGGTAGGCTTGAAGGATAAAGACTTTTAGGTCAACACTAATTAAACAACCCCTGCGCGATGGATATGCGACGTGATCTTTGAAAATTATGTAATAATCGGTTTAAGATGTTAGTAAGACAAAACAATCATTACTCAAAGTGCTGAACGTATAAGTCGAACCCTATCCACACTCTTAATAAAGAACGACTCAAGTAAATAAGGACACAAATTCTATGAGAAGTGATGTAAGTAAACCATCCACAGTCTTTCACACGAAACTTTGAGGACGAAATTTATTTTAAGGGGGGTAGATTGTAACGACCCGATTTGGATCGTAGTTATAGCAACCTAGATTTTAACGACACGTGTAATGACCTGGCTTAAAACCTTGTATTAGCAACGGTTAACCGACGAGGTATTAGGTCACTGAAAGATCAAAAATCCTAACTTAACCCGAAACCCTAATTCGATCCGAAAATCCTAAAATGACCCAATAAATAGAGGTAAAGTCCTAATACTCAGAAAAGACTCATGACATCCTAAATTAAGTAAATAAGACAAAATATAAGGTTAAAAATAAAAAATTCTCATAATTAGGATAAAATGACCATTTTGCCCATAGTACAGCAAAAAATCTTAAAAATTTAAATTTTAACACATGGACACACCAAATCAGATATTTAGATATAATCAAGTAATAAAAAATAAAATAACAACAAAAATGACAAAACACACCTAAATGGCCGGCCTCCTTGGGATTTGTGCCCAAAAAGTCACATTTTGTCTTTTTAGCTCAAAATGAGAAAAAATTATATAAATCAAGCATTATGATGATCCAAGACTATCTAAACAAGTAATATACATGATAATATAATAATATAGGCCAGCAAAAGTAAACAAATTATTATTTAAGTCCACACACTAAAATAAGTGAAAAAGTCAATTCTTGTCAAAGTAGCTAAATTTGGCTTGAAAGCTTACACCTATTTAATCAATTACTATGAAAGTTACGATAATTCATGGGAACACTAAACTAATCATAAAAATACTAAAATAATAGATTTCAATAGGCAAAGACACCAAAAAGATACACTAAATTAATTTTTAGGCATTTTTTTTTGCATAAAATGGTATCAAAACATAACTTAAACCCTACATTTATACAAAATTAGTTTTGCACTGTCCCAAACTACCCCTAGCCAAAATCCCTAGCTGCCATATCTGATATGTGTAAGTCTCAAAAGCTTCTCACCTTACATGCAACCAATGGCGCCAAGGAAATTAAATTAAAAACTTCCAAAGTGTATAATTACATCCACTACCTAATTTCCCTATAAAATGAGGACTTAAGGCACTCTCTTCCTCCTCCATATTTTGGCATTATAGAGAGAGAGAGAGAGAGAGAGAGAGAGAGAGAGAGATCATATTCTTCAATGTTCAAGTGTGCTTCAAAATTGAGAAAGAAAGGAGGGAAGAAGAAGGAAGAAAGGAATGAGGAACTAAGGAGAAGCATTAAAGCCAAGTCCATAGGCCATTCTCCATACCTTAGGTCCTTAAACAAGTAAGTAAAACCTCAAAATTTTCTGTTCATACTCACTCAAGGTCTCCCTTAACTCATCTCTTAAAATACAACCAAGAACAAGAATCAAAACATTGGTAAAAAAAGGCGTCGTGATGAGAGAATATGGGTTGTTTGTGATTTTTATGATATGAAATGAGCTTGCATGTTTGTATCTATGAGTTGTGTAGCTTTTAAAAGTCTTGAAACAAATATATGTTAGTCTTAAACACATACATGCAAAGAAATGGGACCAAATCTAGAAATACCATGAGCTAGGAGACAAAAACCAATAAAGGCCTGATTTTTGTGCTATTTTGACTTGCTGACCCGAACTTTGAATTACCATAACTAAATGTCGAAAAATGATCTAAGAGTGGTTTTTATGTCTTGACCCAGGTTTTTAAGTTATCTTGCATACAAAATTGGTTGAAACTAATTTCATCGAGTAGAACTCAAGAAATGCCATTTTTTTTTCTAAAGAGTGTTAGTTTCTGGCCACCCAAAATTATAGACATAAAAACCTTAGTTCAGAATGAGATTCGAGCTTCGGTCAAAATATGAAAGTTGTAGCTAACATGTATATTTTTCTGTCCACTAACAAGGAGCCCAAAATATGAGATTGGATAGGTCAAAACACACCGCAAGTCACTATTGTGAATCCATGACTGACAAAGCCCACTGTCACATGTTTTTGTATGACCTGAAATCCATGTTGTTAGTGACCCAATGCAAAAGTGGTTTTCATGAAAAGTGTAGATAACATATAGAACTATGTACGGTCCAAATATTAGACCTAGATAACCACGGATGGTCCCCCAAACCGTTTGTAAACTTTTTGTGGTAACCGGGTTCTGCTGAACATTTTTCAGCTGACTGAACCCATTTTATAAATTTGCTTATATCTCTAACTTGTTTCAAATAACTACCCTTAACACGATTCATGAAACTTGTAGGAGACACATTAAGCTAGAACATATCCAAATATCGAACTTATAGTCGTTGATTTGATGCCCCAAAATCGAGATCCACTGAAGCACATATTCTGTACTTTTCTCTATAAAGTGCTGAATCATTTTCTCTTAAATGAAACTAATGGTCTCCAAAAGTTATAGAAAATATTTTTATCTAAATGGTGTCCAAAAGTTGTAAAAAATATTTTTATCTAAATGGTGTCCAAAAATCAAAACTTAATTTCATGTCTAGACACCCCAAAACACTGTGGTTCTTTTTAAATTAACACTTGAAAATTTACCCTTAACTTGTTAACTGTATAGTTGACATGTTTTATTGTGGGACTTGAAGTATAGGCTTTCATTGATTTAAATTGGATGGTTAATGTCTTAGAATAATTATATGATAATTAGAATCCATGCTACTAAGTTCGAGCCATGTCATATAAATTGTAATTTATGCTTTGTATGCTTGTATTTCATGCTTTAATGAGTTGTACCATATGCTATACAATGCTTAGTCTAAAGTCATGCTATTGATAGTTATATTTGAGGTACATATTATGTACCATGAGCATTATCATCACTTGCATCTTGGCATATCGGAGCTCATTTTGTACCTATCAACGTGGGTTGGGTTATGTGAGAGTTATTCCCTTCATGGGCATCCCTGATTGCCAATTTTGAAAATGATTTTGGGAGATTGTTTTTCATGAAGCTGGTTAGGCACCGTGGATTCGTCACTAGCATTCTCTCTCTTGTAATTTATATTTTGGGGTAATGCCAAACGAGCATTCTTGTCCTTAATGTGGGATTATTAGTTTGCGCATTATTATTTTGGTTGGCCGGCCTGCCCCCACGCCATTGCCATTTTGTAGTAAAATAGCTGTGGCATGAAGTCCGACGTTGGACTTACTATTCACAATGAGGCAAGGATAGGTTCGGTGACTAATTACCCATAAAGTCTACTTTGCAGTTTTGCGACGTGGAACTCATGTTATGATTTTGGGTGAATGTTGGGCTGGGCATTTGCATCACATCCATGGCATTGCATACTTGTACACTTGTTCTTATATCTGCTTGCTCTGCTATAATTGTCAAATTTGACTGTCTCTTTGACTTTAAATTATACTTGGTGTTATATGATATGCGTTGTGCAATATTTTGCCATGAGAATGGATAGAAAGTGTAGAATATTTTCTACTATGCTTTGGTTCATGGCATTCGTGCCACAGGCGAAGAGGAGTTCTTTGAGGAAGTCACCTTCGAAGAAGAAGACAGATTTGAAGAACAGGGTGAGTGGCAGGAGCCAGCGGACCCGACAATGCTAGCTGAAGAAATAAATTTTCACCTTTTGTTCCTTTTTGTTCAGTTTCCACGTGCTTATTGTAATTTTTGTTGAATCTTTTTTGAAATTGTAAATGTTATGTACTTTTGATTAGCCTAAAACACTTAATGATGTAATACTTATCATATGTAACTATGAATGAATGGCTAGAGTATTCCTTTTAATTATACCAATGCATGTCCCGACGTACTCGAAAAACGGGGCATCATAGTTGGTATTAGAGCCTAAGTTTAGTGAACCTTCAGCCTTTGGGTTATGGGAGACTACGAGTTCTATAGCGTCGAAGCTTTGTAGAGTGTCGATATTATTAATTTATCACTTAAAATTCTAATGACTCAAAATCCATACCTTAAGTTTCACTTCCTGATCGTCTCTCATCTTAGGATGGCGTCCGATGCGGAGTCGGCTGGAGAATCATGGGCAGCACCTGAACCAGAAGACTCAGACCCAGAGAAAGAACCTGTTGAAGAATAAGACTCGAAAGGCGTATTTTCATTGGCATGGATGTTCCCGGATGAGTGGCCAGTTCATGAAGAATAAGAGGCCAAGGAAGCAAGAGCAGACAAAGAGGCAGACGAGGCAAATGGTAGGGCTGACTATGAGGCCGATGCTGAGAATGAGGACAATGAAAGTGAAGAAGGGGCCATTGCTTTCTTTTATGATCCACTAGAGGGACCGCTATCGGAGACGAATGATGATGAAACAATGGACGCAACAATCTACTAGAGCCGCCAAGACTACCGCAAAGACTATCGTGTTGGGGAATGGGTGTATGCAAGAGTATTCCCAGAGAAGACATGGAAATTGAAAAAAAAAAAGCCAAAGTCTTTCCCGAGGAACATGGGTCCATTGACAGTGTTGAAGAGATTCAAAGGTCTTTCCCGAGGAACATGGGTCATCTATCATCTACAGGTTTTGCAAGGATTCAAAGGTCTATTAGGAGACAGGATGGATGCGAGGTGGATGCAGACACAGAAACTAAGAGATAAGAGATGAATCATCAACCTGCTGTGGCATTAGGATTTAGGGGTCATAAAAATAAGGGGAATCAATGATGTTTAGAAAAATATTTTAAACACCTTGAAAGCCAAATTTGAAAACTCCTTTTTGTTGAAAATGGAGTCGCCACTTAATTTTTAAGAAAAACTAAGAAAAACAAAAATAGCATACTGATCTTGAAAACGTTAACTAGAGAAACAGGGTTCGGGGGCTAAGGTACGAATCGGGGAAGGTGTTAGGCACCCCGTTCGCCCAACCGTAAGGTTGGCCTCTACTAATCATCATTAGTTTTTTAATATGATTTTTCAAATGCATGCAAATAAAGAAGGTGGGGGAAAAAGGGAGAACATCCAAAATCAAGTATGAAAAATACATAACATATGTACATAACACTCCAAAACAAGTAAGTGTCAAAAGAAAAATTCTAAATCCTATGGCATGTAATTTTTATCTAAAGAATACATGAAATACATACCCACATGCAATATTATTTAAACAACTTAAGCTAACATGATTTGGTTAAAAAAAATATGTTAAAGTTGCTAAAACTACCTAAACATGGATTGCTAAAGAAAATAAACTACACAATTTGAGACACTAAACTAACATGTAAAATATGTACATTATTTAATTATCTAAAAGATTTAGAAAGCATGTAAAAATCCTATATTACAAACTAAAACAATAAAACCTAATAACAAACATTTTCTATTTAACAAGCAAACATTTGAAATTTTGATTTAAAGAAGAAAGGAAATAAAAGAAAAGCTTACAAAAGATTGATTAAGCCAAAATAAGAAGGTTTAGAAAATACTTCTTAGTAAAAGAAGATCTAACTTATTCACATTTTATATTTGCAAGAGAAAATAAAAGAAAAGGAAAAGAAAATGGAAAAAAATAAAAGAAATAAAATGGATAAAAGAGTTTTAATTTTATTAAAAGTGAAATTTAGCTTGAAAGTCTTTTTGTGATTTTTGGGTTTAAGAAAAGAAAAATAAAATAGGTGCAATACAAAAAAAATGTAATCATAGAAAATGAAAAAAAAAATAGAGTTTTATAAGAAAAATAAACACTACCATCAAAAGAAAAGAAAAATAAATGCTTAGAAAAAAAAATTACACTAATATTGAAAGAAAAGAAGAGAAAAATGAAATATTATGAGAGATTTTAAAGAAAATAATAAAAGAAAGAAAATAAAATGCTAGAAAAGAAAAGAAATAAATGATACATTTGAAAGGAAATTACATTAAACTAAAAGGAAAAGAAATGAAACATTAATATTGAAGAAAAAAAAAATAGGACATTAGAAATGAAGATGAAATCTACATTAAAAAGCAAAGAAAAATGATTGTAACATTACAAGAAATTTAAATTACATTAAAAGAAAAAGAAAATGCAATGCACTAATGAATGAAATTAATACTGAAAAGAGACTAATTACAATTATTTTAATTATCAAATATGAATATAGTATTGACAACTATATCCATATGGATGTAAGTGCATTATTATAACAATTAACAATATTAATTAATTGTAATTGCCAAAATATATTTGCACTATTTAATGAGGTTACTAAACTTAATGTAAGTAAATAAGTAAAACAACTAAATTCAAGTGAACAAACTAAGCAAAATTAAACAAACTAAACATAATCATTATAAATGAATTAAAACGATTATGTAAGCAATTGTAAAATTAAATAAATAGCGAAATAATCGAATTAACCCGATCACTCCAAAGAGGTAGGAAATGGAGTTAGAAGGACCGGGGATCTGAACGGGGTACCTAGATTGCCAGGAAATCCTCAAGTTGTGGCATGTGCCTCGGCGTGCCAATCCTCGAGTGGTGATGCAAGCAAGATTTCAACGTTGGTCGGAGGTTCGACAGGGTTTCGGCGTCGGTGCTCGGGATTGCTCGGTATATCGGCAGAGTCTCTCTCACTCAAAATTCGTACTGAAAACATACGTTGGGGTACAGTATATATAGAATTCTTCAACGAATGAGATGTTGCCACGTTTTGGGACACGTCAGGCCATTTGGAGTTGGCGGTCGCCATGTTTTTGGAAGTTTTCACAAGGTTCTATGGCAGTCGCCACAATGGAAGCTGGCGGTCGCCATGATGAAAGGTGGCGGTCGCCACTTTTGGCTAGGGCTTCCACAAAGTTCTATGGAGTGCGCCACAATACAAGTTGGCGGTCGCCTTACTTGGGCAGCAAGTTTCGATGGTCCGTTAAAATTTCATTGGTTTGAACGTTTCGGGTTCAAATACCGAGCTTGGATCACTTCCTGAGGATTGTATCGAGGCATTATTCCACCTGTTTTCATCATCGAATTCACCTAAGATTGGACATGGTCAAATTGGGGTGTCTACAGTTGCCCCTCTTTGATATAACTTACATAGCAACGCGTGAAGCAAGTTATATTAAAGACCCAAAGACAACAACCATTTGACCGAGCCGTTAATCTTAGGCCACAAACACACAAGCATGCATATGATGTTGGTCGTACTCAAATTTTTATCGAGCTACCTACGTACCTCTTTTGCTAGGGATGAAACTAAAACGTAGTTCCCGGGGCAAAATGCGAGATGCAATGACAAGAAACATGATGCGGATGCTAACATGAATAAATGCTAACATGATGCAGACATTTACATCGTAGTGCAAATATAATGCAAAGGGGGTTCTGATGTCATAACACAGATCAAGAGGAGGATCAACCAGTTTTAGGTCGTGAGATGACCGACGAGTCAGTTTATGGTCATGAGGAGGACCGACGAGTTAGTTTATAGTCATGAAAAGGACCGACGAGTCAGTTTATGGTCTTGAGGAGGACCAACGAGTTAGTTTTTGGTCATGAGAAGGACCGACGAATCAATTTAGGGTCATGAGGAGGACCGAGTCAGTTTAAGGTCGTGAGGAGGACCGATGAATCAGTTTAGGGTCGTGAGGAGGACCGACGAGGTAAACGTCAAATTGATAGGTTAAGTCAGGATTTTAAGTACGCGAGACTTAAATGGTAGGCTTATCGAAAATGAGATTTAAAATGATTGGAAGCGAAGTCACGGCTGAAACTTTTTGATTTATCGGGAAGAAAGATTGCAAATTAATAGGTCGAGTTAAGACCTTAACATTTGGAAAGAGGCATGAGATAAAAATAATTTAAAAACCAAGTTACGGCTTTAAAATTAAATTTATCGGAGGAAAAAGCTACGAATTAATAGGTCAAGTTGAGACCTAAAAATTCAGGTTGAAGTATGAGATAAAAATAATTTAAAAGCCAAGTTACGGCTTTAGAATTAAATTTATCGGAGGAAAACATGAGTTTGAATAGGGGTTAAAAGCACACACAATGAAATATTTTTCTGAAATTATTTTTATTAAAGAAAAAAATTTAAAGAATAAAAATGCTTAATAGCGATAACAAAACACTTATTAAGAATGCCCAAACAGTCTCTAAAAACCCAAAAACGTCATAATGGCAGTCTGACACAATGTGACCCTTGACAACCAGGCGGTCGCCAGGACGAAATCCCTCTGACATGGCGGCCGCCGGGTAGAAACCTGGGCAACCTGGCGGTCGCCCACTTTCGAGTTGGCGACCGCCAACTCCAGGTGCACTTAAGGCCTTTAAAAGGCGAGCGGGTTGTCCTCATTTTGAGGGAAATTTTGAGAAAAATTTGAGGAAAAGTTTGAGAAAATTTTAGAAAATTGAGGAAAATTTTAAGAAAATCCTAGAAATTTTTAAAAATCTTAGAAAATTTTTAGAAAATCCTAAAAATTTTAGAAAATTGAGAAAAATTTGAAGAAAATTCTAGAAATTTTTTAGAGATCTTAGAAAATTTTTAGAAAATCTTGAAAATATTAGAAAATTGAGGAAAATTTTAAGAAAATCCTAAATTTTTTTTAGAAATCTTAGAAAATTTTTAGAAAATCCTGAAAATTTTAGAAAATTGAGAAAAATTTTAAGAAAATCCTAGAAATTTTTTAGAAATCTTAGAAAATTTTTAGAAAATCCTGAAAATTTTAGAAAATTAAGAAAAATTTTAAGAAAATCTTAGAAATTTTTTAGAAATCTTAGAAAATTTTTAGAAAATTCTAAAAATTTTAAAAAATTGAGAAAAATTTTAAGAAAATCCTAGAAATGTTTTAGAAATCTTAGAAAATTTTTAGAAAATCCTGAAAGTTTTAGAAAATTGAGGAAAATTTTAAGAAAATTCTAAATTTTTTCTAGAAATATTAGAAAATCCTGAACACTTTGAAGAAAATTTTGAGAAAATTATTAGAAGATCCTAGAAATTTTGCGAAAAATACTAGAAAATCTCAGAGATTTTAAGAAGATTTTTATTTTTATTTTTATTTTAGAATGATAGAAATTTGCCTGGTGCACCAGGGCTTAGGGTCACTAGGAATCACGAACCGATGGTTAGGGTGCCTAGTTTCTTAGGGCTTGAAAGAAACCGAAGGGTTGTCACTTGCACACGAACCTAGGGTTAGGGCGCCTAGTTTCATAGGGCTTTGCCTTTAGATATTTTTTGCACTTTGCTTGCTCGATTTGTTCTTTATATGTTCTCTATCTGTCTTCTTTTACAGGCTGGTCATTATGTCCGAGGTTTCGGAGGTTCTGCCTCTGGGGAGGTGTTGGAGTGGTACGATACCCTCCCTAGTCCTAGCCGGACTTATATCGATGCTTCTGGCTTTGCTCGTTTCATACCCTTGGTGGGTAAGACGAGCAATGATCGGGTATGGCTGACAGCCCTGACCGAGGGGTGGTGGGATACCACGAACACCTTCCATTTCACCACCTTCGAGGCTACTCTGATGCCTCTGGACTTTGCTCTCATCACCGGCATTCGAGTTGGGGGAGCTTCCATCCCATTCGATTCTACCATTGAGCAGTCTGCTGATGCCTTAATGTATTTTCTCAGGGCTATTCCGACACAGATGGACAGAGACCGGGTTCGATATACCTGGTTCTTCGACCGTTTCAGATACTTCCAGTGCACCGAGTCTCGCCACTACGAGTGGGTTGCCCGGGGATTCTTGATGTATATGTTTGGTACCTTCTTGTTTTCAAACAAGGAGAATACCGTTCATTTACACTACTTGGGCGGCCTGGCTCGTCTTGACCAGGTTGCTTCGTACAACTGGGGAGGCGCTGCTCTGGCCACTCTCTACAGTTTCATGAGGACACTTTCCCGGTTCCCTCAGGAGCTCAGCATTGGGGGATACTGGAGGGTCTGGGAGGTATGGTTTAGTTTTCGCAGTTTTTCATCCATTTCTGTTATCTATTATTTCTGCTGGCTGACATCTTCTTCTTTGCAGTAATGAACCTATGAATTCCTCGGGCTTCATGTCCCAGCGAACTCTGCGGCAGACCCTCTGCTTATTCCCCGTGCAGCCCGGTGGTCCCATGAGCTGAAGGAGAAGAAGGCCGGGGGAAAGGACATTGACCGGTTTCAGATCTTGCTAGACCGGCTGACTCCCGACCAGGTATCACGACTTACTGTTCATTACCCTCTGCATCATACTTGTTCACTGCACTGTACCATACTGATTACTGCATTTCGTTTACTGATGCTGTACTTTGATTACTGTATATCATTGTACTTTGTAGGTTCATTGAGGCGTCTGGCAGGGAGTTGAGAATCGGGCTAGCGCAGACTTGATGCGTAGCCGAGAGATCACTTCCAGGCAGATCTTGCTGGAGCGGCCATTTGGATGGGAGTACTATCTGGGAGAGCGAGTGGTTCGCCAGTCGCTTGGCCTAGATCACTTTCGGATCCCGGTGCTCCCTCAAGTCCATATGCGCTGGACTGATCATCTGGGCCCCGTTGACTTGCTGCTGGAGACGGTAGGGACCCCAGTTGCGGAGCTACTAGTGGCGGAGGGGGACGACACCATCTGGGCCCGGGTGCACCTGATGGGTCCCTTAGGTCCCAGCCTGGCTGGTCCTGGTGGTAGGAGGGGAGCACTGGGGACCGCCGATGCCGATGCTGCTGTAGGAGGTGCTGGGGCTGTGGCTGCTGCTGGAGCAGCCGCCGGAGCTGCTACCAGGGATGCTACTGGCGGGAGGGGCCCAAAGTTACCGTGGGACATCCAGACTGTGGTATACGGCTTCCCCTTCTCTCTACCGGTTCATGTTTCGTCAGAATCGGAGTTCAGGGCTGACATCGGCCAGGTTTATCTTCTACGTTTCTCTCAGTCACTTGTTCTTTCTTTACCTGTCTAGTTTATTTTAGAGCTGTTCTCTTCTACAGGTCGATCAGGCTTGGTTAGACCGGACGATGCTGATGATTACCGGTTTGAGAGTACTGGTCCGGCAGATGGATGCCTCGATGCGGGCAGCCGGCGTTGCTTTCATACCAATAGCTGCCGTGAGTAGCTTATGTGTTTCAACTTTTCTACATTTTCTTGTCTTTATTCTGCTCTGAGTTTTGTTTTTTTTTTGCCACCTCCAGCTCCGGCCACCGGTGTGATGCCGCCACTTGCTCCAGCCCCGGCCCCAGCCCCGGTTAGAGGCCGTGGTTTCTAGGCCTCCTCTCGGGCTCGTTTCAGAGGGTCTGTTTCATCTGCTCGGAGCCGGTCCAGAGTTGTCTCCTCTTTTAGCAGTGATGACGACGACGACTTCGACAGACTCTTCGAGGACGACAGTTAGGAGGAGGCCGGCCCCTCTTCCTGCTGAGTTCGCCCCAGGCATTGAGAGAGAGAGCTTTCCCCTTCCCCAGCTTTATTTACTATTTGATACATTTATTTTGATGGGCCTGCGTGCCTCATTTTGCTGTTTATTGGGCCTGGGTGCCCCAGTTTTTTTCCTTGTTACATTTTGTTACTTTTTGATGCATTTTGGGGGCCTTTGTGTCATTCATTGCCTTATATCGTTATGCTTATATGGTTTTCTTTCCTTTACTGCTCAAACTGTCATGGGCGCATAGTTCAGATGCCACAACTAATACAGATTACACAAACTGTAAATTGACCTGTACCTGTCATGTTCCAACATGGCGGTCGCCATTTTCCACAAATGTTAACTAGGCTGTCGCTTGTTTAAACATGGCGGTCGCTTGGTCAAAGGACTGATGTCACTGTACTATGCTTTTTGAGTTGGCGGTCGCCTACTCACAAGGTGGCGGTCGCCACATTGATTGTCCTTTTTGTAAAAATTTCGATTTCCCACCCTTTTCTATCTTATAAATATAGTCCTGGATGCCCCATTTGCTGTTGCTCGGACTCAGATGGCCAATCCCCTTTCTTCATGGTTTGAGGGACTTTCCCATATCGAACGTTTGAACTTTGCCCCGTTTGGCCTTAACGTCTTTTTCTCTTTGAGGACCGTGAATATTAACAGACATTTACTAGCGGCTGCTGCACAACTGTGGGATCCTCAGTCTCATGTCTTTCGATTTGGTTTTGAAGAACTCTGCCCCA
>JAULJZ010196738.1:0-20202 GCA_032270985.1 Heliamphora pulchella
TGGAAATCAATAGCCACTCATGGCTGTTGGTTTCCAGACTTCAATTGCAATTGAATGGCCAATTCAATTGTAATTGATTCAGCTATTGAAATCTGAATTTCAATGGTCAATGAAATTCACAGATTCCAACAGTTGATGATTCAGGTGAAGCTGTGGCTGGTAGAAGGCTTCTTCATCCTCTTGGGAGTCATGGAAGCTTCTTTTATTGACGCTGCAACTGAGTGTTGTTCTAAGTGGAAGCCTTGGGGTGGTGGTTCTGAGATTTTTTTGGGGAAGAGTTGTTGCTTACTTTGAAAATTCAATAGTCCAGGTCAAGTTATTATCTCCAGAAGTGGCTGTGGGTTGTTTGCTGTTGTTTGTGTGTGTTTTTTGTTGGAGGGGCTTAGGGGTGGTTTGTATAGTCAATAGTTTTGATGTGTTTTTTTGTGCAATCGGTTACTTGCCTAGTGCTATTTCAATCGGTTCGGTCCTGATTGGGGTCTGATCATGGCATCTCGTATTGCTTGTATCTTTTTATTCTAGCTCCTTATCTTTTATATATATTATATTATCTTTGCCGATCAAAAAAAAAAAAAACTTAATATGCAAACTAGACGTTATAGGAAGAGAAAGCGAGAAAATGATTTTAACCAAATTCGAGGGCATTTTGGATACGCATTATGATTATATAAAAATTAATCTTTATTTCTAAATAAGTTGTCAAATTAAGACCCTAAATTAAATCACCCTAATAAAAAAGAGTGAATATTATTCATCCATAGTCTTGGTGAGCAAATTTTGTTTTCAGTTTAAGTTCAGCTAAACTCTGCTAATCACTTCTTGTTCTCCCCATCCTCGTCCACCATCTTTTTGAAGCTCCACCTTACTTATTTCCTCCACATTGATGCACTTGTACCATCTCGCACAATAAACATAGACCACGAAATCCGCCGCCGTCAGGGCGGCGATGAGGAAGTAAAACCTATCCATGTGCCCGTTATTCAGATCCGCCGGTATCCACCCAGGGTTATCCCCCCTCGCCGTTATTCCCATCACCATATTCACCAGCAAACTACTCACGTAATTCCCCAGCGAAATCGACGCCATGCACAGCGAGCTCCCGAAGCTCTTTATCCCGTCCGGCGCCTGATCGTTGAAGAACTCCAACTGCCCCACGTACATGAAAACCTCGGAAATTCCGACGAGGACGTACTGCGGAATCTGCCAGAATATGCTCAGGGAGCTGACGTTTTCGCCGGGGATCACGTTCCGGAGCCGCCGGATCTCGGTGACGCCGGCGGTGACCATGGCAAGCATTCCGATGACGAGTCCGATGCCCATCCGCTGGAGCTCGGTGAGGCCGCGGGGGTTGCCGCTGATTTTGCCGGCGAGCGGGACGAGGAGGTGGCGGTAGACGCCGGTGCAGATGAGGACGGTGCAGATGTCGAAAGCGGACATGCTGGCGGCGGGGAGGTGGAAGGTGGCGGCGCCGCTGAAGACGGCGACGGAGGAGTTCATGACGGCGCCTTGTTCGACGAAGAGGGAAGCCATTTGGGTGAAGACGACGGAGTAGATGATGGTACAGAGCCAGATTGGGAGCATTTTGATGATGCATTTGGCTTCTTCGACTTGAGTTACGGTGCAGAGCCGCCATGGGTTTATTGGGCCGCCGCGCTGATCGTTCTCTGTCACGGTGGCTGCTTTATCCAAACACCTGACCATGTACAAGTAACAAAATTAAGTATCAAATAATTCTTTGTTTGTTTGGGCTAAATTTTGAGGTTTTTTAGATTATTTTTGTTTTTTAAAACCTTTTTTCTTTCATATTTTGGTTATTTCTTTATCTTTTCAAGAAATAAAACTTTAAATTTTTTTTGATTAAAATATAAAAAAAATTTCATTAAAATAAAATAAATAAATAAATAAATTTGCCCTTTTGTCTTATTTTAGTTTATTTGTGTCTTTTTTTTAAACTTCTTTACGTTTTGATGAGAAAGTTTAATTTTTTTTTAGTATCTTAATAAAAAAAATACTTTTTAAAATCCTCTTAATAGAAAGATTTAAAAAAGTAAAATGGTTTACATTAGACAATGAAAAGTTTATTAAAAATAAAAATAAGTAAAATAAAATAAACAAATAAATAATTACCAAATAATAAGTGACACTTAGGCCTCATTTGGTTCTAATTTAAAAGAGACTTTTTAGTTTTTTTGTTTAAAGGCAAAAAAACTCAATTGTCAAATTATATTTTTTATTTCATAGTTAAATTAAATAAATTTTTTATTTATTCCGCTAAAAGCAATAGAAAAAAGCTTGGCATTAAACTAGATTACTAAACAAATCCTTATTGACTAAGAAAATTAAAAAAATACAATTAAACAAAAAAAGCCAATCCAAACATTGTTCCCGGTTAGTTTTTATGTTTTTTTTACTTATTTTTTTGTTTTTTAGATTTATTTATTTTTTGATCAAAAAGTTATATATAATTTTTAAAATACTTTCGACGAGAGAAATCAAAAAAATAAAAATTTTTGATTAAAAAATTTAAAAAACTCAGTACCGATGATAATAAACCATATAAAATTTATCTTATTGGTTCTTTTCGTCTTATTTTTGTTATTTCTTATATTTTATACTTTAATCCAAAAATTTTAATTTGTGAAAGTTAATTTAATGAAAATAGTTTAAAAAATATAATATAATAATTTGATCAAATAATATTTTTTCAAAAATAAAACAAAAACCATATAAAATTTATTTTATTGGTTCTTTTCGTCTTATTTTTGTTATTTCTTATATTTTACACTTTAATTCAAAAATCTTAATTTTTGAAAGTTAACATTCAATGAAAATAGTTTAAAAAATAAAATATAATAATTTAATCAAACAATATTTTTTCAAAAATAAAACTATATAGTTATATTGGCTAGAAGGCCTCGTTTGGTTGTATTTTTTTAAAAAAAAAAATGCATTTCGTTGTCAAAGTTGGCAGTTATTTTTTAGTACATCAAGTATTGCGAGAGAGAGGAAATCAAAAATAATTTTAAAACGTTTTTAAAATTTGCAGTTTTTAGATCATTTTTTAACTCATTTTTCTAAAAATAGTTTTTTAAAAATTGCTAACAAAAGCATTTTATCTACTTTTAAATATTTTTTAAAAAAATTAAAAATAAAAACTGCAACCAAACAGGGCCTATGCTCACTCAAATTCATTGCTGTGTAGAATCTTTCTACTCCCTTTAATCGCAGACTCGGACCCTTCCACCTCGTACAACTCCGCCTCATCCCCTGCGGCCACATCCCATTTCCTAACTGCCGCAACAAATACCTGAGCGACACGTGGCAATGGGTTCCCACACGGCTTCACATACCTGTACCCGCCCGACCCGATCAAAAACGACACCAGGGCAATAACCGCCGACCCGGTTGACACCCAGAACCCGAGGGTCCAGTTGCCGGTATCCTCGTAGAAGACGAGGATGGTGTTGGAGAAGAGGGAGCCGAGGTTGAGGGAGAAGTAGAAGTAGCAGAAAAAAGCGGCTTTTGAGGCTTTTTCTTTGGGGTTTGTGTCGTCGAACTGGTCGGCGCCGAAGGTGGCGACGGTGGGCTGGTGGCCGCCGTAGCCGAAGGCGACTAGGTAGATTGCAAGGTAGAAAAGGACGGAGCCGACGGAGGAAGTGGCGGTGCAGGGTTGTGCTCCGTCGCCGCAGCCGCCGGGCTTGATTAGGAAAAGCCAAGATGCCAAGGACAGTAGAACCAAACCCTGTTAAATAAGTGGCTTTGATTTAGTTTGCAATTCAAAGGATTTAAACAAGAGTAATGCGACGGTCGTGAGCATATTTGATATTCATATTTAGAAATGCAATAATACTATCAAAACTAACAAGTTTTAATAAGACATTACGTGCCATTTTATGTATAGTATTTAAAAATAAATAATAAAATCACAAAATAATATAAGTATTATATATAAAATGTCATATCACGTTGTACTTAAACGTTGTCACCAAACATAATCACCATAACATTACTTTTAAAAATGAGTAATGTTATTTAAGTCTACAAAATAGGCTTACTTACTTACGTGATATAATTAAAATTACATAAAATGTTATTGTTAAAAGGATAAATAAATAATTTTAACTATGCCACGTAAGTAGGCATATTAAGTAGAATATGCCTAAATAGCATTTTTCTTTAAAAATTATCTAATGCGGTATTTAAGTATAATTAAGAGTCTGTTTGGGATAGCAAAAAAGTCAACTTTTAAGCTATTTTGTTTGATTTTCAGAAAAAGTTATCTAATTTTTTTTTTCTATCATTTAATTTAAGGAAAAAAAGCAAATATATCCCAAATGTCCTAATTTTTTTAGAAATAAAATTACTATAATACTCATACTTAAAAAGTCAATCATACTCACAAAAATAAAAAAAATCGCACTAATATCTTAAACAGTACAACTTAAAAGTTAAAAATAAAAATATTTTAGGTATTTCAATAAAAACCAAAAAAGTAAAAAAGCTATTACAAAAAATTATTCCTAGAAGTCTAATTTTTCTTACTCAATTTTTTTTTTAAAAAAAACTAAACTTCTTAAAAGTCAAACTTTGCTGAGTAGGAATTAAATTCTACTAAAAATATTGTGGAAGTGTAGTCCCGTGTTCATTTTTTCGGCTACAAATTAATAGAATATAGTTTATTTGTTTATTTTTTCAACTAAAAATTAATGTAATGCAGTTTTCTTAATTATTTTTTTAACTAAAAATTAGTTTAATGCAGGGATTTTTGTTGTTATTTTTCCTAAAAATTAGTAGAATTCAGTCATTTTATTTGTTTAACCACCTAATTTTTTGTATTGAAAATGTAAAATATGAAATGGATATAGAAAGAGAAAATAGTAAAAGAAATGGAGAGTGGGACATAGTGCCTCCTTTGGCAATCTGTCATTAAATTTGGTCTTGTATTTAAACTCACTTTAAACTAAATAACTATAAAATTCGTTTGTTGAATCATAAGTATGACTTTAAATGAAAAGACAATAAGACAAAAAATTTAATTTAAAGTTATTATAATTATTTTAAATTTATTTTAAAATAGTTTTATATTTAACATGAAACTTGTTTGATAGGTTTTGACAAATAAATTTTAAAAATATATTTTTTATAAAAAACATAGACATATATAAGAAAAGTTATAATATTTTAAAAAAATATAAAAAATTTATGTAAAAAAACAAAAAGACCAAACAGTTGAAAGCCTTTACATTGCTAAGCTGAGTTTTTTTGACTTCCTAAACTTATAAAAAAAGGATAAAAAGATAAAAAAGACAAAAAAGACAAAAAGACAAAAAGCTCAATCAGCAAGTATTAAATTACCGCAACGAAGATAAGCTGAAAAATGGCGCAGGTGAGGTAACGGCCCCAGTAGGAGTCGCTGAGGAAGGCGCCGACCAGGGAGCACAAATAGACGGTGCCGGTCCACTTGCTAACGTTGTTGGCGGCGCTGGCATTGTCTTGGCCCAGGACTCTCGTCAAGAACAGCACCAAGTTCACCCCTACCCCAAAAAAAGCTAGGGTTGCCAGCCCTTGATTTGCTGCACCACAATAAACCAACAAACAAAACTTTAATTGCTTTATTTATAGCAACTTTCACCCACCATTAAGCTTAAGCTTTTGTTATGATTAATGAGGGGTTAAGAAGAAAAGCAAATGATTTAAAAGCAAAAAGTTAGTTATATCATGTTTAAATTACTTGTCATGTTACCACCATGGCTTAGTCCAAGTGGTCTATCTTTTTGGTTTCTAAAGATGAAGTCATGAATTCAAGTTGATGGAGCAGCATCAATCCAATGGTTTAAGGTGTTTGTTTCCAGATAGAGGTTGGGGGTTCAAACCTTGTTAGGGGTAAGGTGTAAAGTGTAATGAGTGTGTGAGTTTAGCCGTTAAAAAAAAATTTTACTTTCATGTGTTTAAATTACTAGTAATTTTGATAGCTCAAGGTGTTTGAACCAGTTTACGCGCACTTGGATTAATTTTGGGGAACCAATCTTATTGCCCACTTGTGAGGATCATAATTAAAGTCAAAATAAAATTTTATATGTACTGATCTCGAAGAATTATTAACACCTAAGAGGTTTTGAACTTGAAACGTAAGAGGGAGCAAATCCTTAAGTGTCAAGTCTTGACTAACAGGTCAATTCCTTTAGGTTTAGATTACTAGTAATTAAACACACATAAAGACACTTTATGTGAAACCTAATCACGCATCAGTGGAAAATAAAAATTATAAATCTAATATATATAAAGAAATTTGTAAGGTACTACTAATAATTTAGTTTAAATATTTTGGATCGCGTTGTTAGCCTCTTTATTCAAGTTATTGGATCAATAATTTGTTTGAATAGTTATAATTTAATTATAAAATTAATTTTAAATAGTATAGTTTTTAAGTTCTTAATAATATGCATAGTAAAAAAATTTCAATAATTTCATCGCAAGCCTCTAAAAAATATGCAAAATTAATTGAAATGAGTAGAGCGAAAAAAAATATCACAAGCTAGACAATAGAAGAAGGTTTCAATTTCTATACCAAAAGTTTTCAGGCTTTTATCTAGACTTGTATGCATAGAAAAATTTTCACTAACCAACATAGACTCGTCAGGGTCCCTCTAGTGACTATGTGCCCTCGTTGTTGGGATTTTATTGAGAATTTGGATTATCTTTTTAGATTTTGCCACTTTAGTAATATCATCTAGACTAACTTCTCTTATTTGCAGGCACATCATATGGATACTTCTATGTCTTGGATGGACTTGATCACTTATATGTTGTATACTTCCAAGAGTTCGTTGGGGATATCCTGGACTTTATGATTTTTGCTTCCATTCTTTGGCACATTTGACTTGCAAGGAATAAAAAAGTTTTTGATGGTTTACTCTAGGATACTAGCTTCATCCTCAAAAAAATTAATTTTTGTTCTATTGATATATTTGCCGCCTTTGGTGGTACCCTGATCCCTACCCCTACACCTCCTAAACTTATTAAATGGAACTTTCCCCTTATAGGTCGCCTCAAGCTCAACACTGACGGTTGCTTCCACAATAATTTAAGGAATGCTAGATTTGGACGAGTTTTTAGGGATGAGAGTGGAAAATGGATATTGGGATTCTATGGTCGGCTTTAGTTGCTCAAGTCTCGAGGTTGAATTAGGGGGCATTTTCAACGGTCTGAAAGAATCAACTGGAGAAAGATTTCATAATTTCAACATTGAAACCGGTTGTCAGGTGGCACTCAACCTTGTCAAAGATGGAGACATCTCTCACTCTCCCTACAAAGCTCTCATTGAATATTGTCGTAAGCTCATGATAGACACCGACAGCACCATTGGGCACACCTGCCGTGAAGGAATCGAAGTGACGAATGACTTAGCTAATCTTGGAGTGGATCTGAATGATCCTTTTATTTCTATGTATTCTCTCCCCACTCAAGTTGCCCTTTTGTTGGACGCTATTGTGGTGGGGATCGCTTTTGAGATATTTTAATCTTTTCCTTGTGTTATGTTTATTTTCCTACTAATTAAAAAAAAAAAGAAAAGGAAAAAGAAGAAGGTTTGAATTTGTAAGAAAAAGGTAGTGAGAGAAAAAACAATCTCAACATTTTATTTTTTTAAAAATAATGTCAACTCTTGAATAAAAAATAAATGTCATATCAATTATGTTTTGTTTTGTATTATGGATTACAAATATAGATATTTTATGAGAGAGAAAGAAGGGGGAGGGTATGTAGGTTGAAGAAAGAACAAGCATTCTAAGTGCTTCATTTTATTCTTACTATAGAAATCTAAGAAGGTCAAAAAAACAAAATAAAAATAACTAAACTTGAAATCAATTTAACCAAGTGGTTTTTAGCCTAATATTATAGGTATTAATGGAGAGTTCAAATTTTGCAAGTGTAAACAGTGGGAGTCAGGTATATGACTTTCTCGATTAAGAAAAAAACTTGAAAACAAATCATTAAAATAGAAGAAAGTTCTATTGTTACTGGAAATTAATTTTAATTTTTTGTCTTTTTTGAATATTTTTAATTCTCTAGTCAAAATTTTAAAAAGCGGACCATTTCTAAATTTTTTTACTAATAAGAAAAATACCTCAAAAAAACTATCTCGATCAAAGTAAATGTAATAAGAACCTCAAGGAATTGACCTAGTGATCAAGGCCTAAAACTTGAAAATATACTCTCTCCAAAAATTAATAAAAATGTGCATAAGTTGACCCAAACACCTCAAAATATATAAAAAGCATAGTCCTTTCAAAAAGTATGGTGAAGATGGAGGAAATACCTAGCAAGACAGCTGCAGAGTTCCAGCCTCCTGTGCTCTTTCTCTTAATAATGCTGTCCCCAATTCTAAGGCAACTGCTCACCTTCTTCTCATTTTCACCATACTTGGTGTTATCACCAGCTTCTGATAAATTAATGTTGTTGTTTTCTGCAGATCTCACCTGTTTCAACAATAAAGTTCATTTAATGGGTTACAAAAGGAACTAAGACAAGTATAAGTGGTTGAGACTATGCCCCAAAATTTTATATAGTAAAAAACATGGAATTCATGACTCATCTAAAAATATCATAAGGCCCATTTATTTGCTTATTTACGACTTTAGTAATTTTTATTTTGTCAAATTATTATGTTTTTTTAATTCTCTCATCGAGACGATGCAAAAACAATTTTGACCAAAATATGAGAAAATTAAGAAAATATAACAATAGCCCAAAATAAGCGAATAAGTAGGATCATATATTGCTTATTTTTGTCTTCAGTAAAGATTTTTCAAAATTTAACCAAAATTTTCTACTTTTCAAGTTTCTTTAATAGAGCCGATCCAAGAAAAAAAAATTTAAAACTAAAAAAGAAAAGTTGAGAAAGGAAAAATTAAGAAAAAAACCTCAAAAAATATCTCAAATGGGACCTAAGAGAGAAGAAACAATCCCAAGTCCCAATTGTCCTTTAGGGCTCGTTTGGTTCCTGAATTAATTTTGAGACGGATTGAAAAAGATGAAATTGTGGATGACGATAAAGGTGATAAGTAGTAACTCTGGGATATTAGGATAATTAGTATACATACCATTGGATTAGCATACTATTATATTTGGTTACATAAGGATAAAAAAACGATAAATAAAATTCGATCATTTTTTGCCATTAATTGAGAATGAAAGATAATTTTATAAAGAGTGGTATTTGCTATAATAAACGGTGAAATTAGTTCTCCACAGAGTAATCGAGATATGTGCAAATTGATTCGGATACCGATATAAAAAAAAAGTAAGGATTTCCTAATTCCAATCTATCTGAAATTAATCGGCTAAACAAACGTGGCCTTATATTTGGGACACTCTTTTTTTCAATAGAGAGCATGAGTGAGGCAACCAGTTAGTTTCTCAACCTTGATCCGCGCAATCTTGTTGGTGGCGTTAAGGGAGTCCATTGAATCCATTTGAGGCTTCCTCTGCAAATTAACAATAAAAAAGAAAGAAGTGAATTTTTGATAAATGTGATTCAATTATAGAGCTACAAATATTTAATTAATTAATTTAATTCTTTTTCACATAAATAATTTATTTAACACCCTTTGCAAGTGAATGATTCAAAGTGGGTCCACAATTCGCCTATGTTTGAACTAGAAAGCCAAGTGGATTTCTTCAAAAAGCCAAGTGGCTTTTCTTCAAAGCTTTTTTTTTTGTTTTTTTGGAATTGTTTTTTATATTTTAATTTAAATTTTTTACTTTTTTAGTTCTTTGTGATGAGAAAATTTTAAAAAATATACCCGTTAGAGTCAAATTTAAAAAAAATTCACTAAAGACAAAAGAACTAAAAAAAAAAGTCAAAGTTGGTTTTTTTTCGTCTTATATGAAATTTTTTAAAGTTTTGGTCAAAAATCTTGTTTTTCTGTTTTCTCATGACGGGAGGAATTTAAAAAATACACTCATCTGGGTTAATACTGAGAAAAATTTACTAAAAAAAAAAAAAATTCCTAAAAAAAAAATTAGTCTAAAAACAAACTTAACCGGTGGAGGTGAAGAGAAGGGATTTAATTTAATAATAAAGAAATGAAAATTTTTAGAGGCCATGCTTTGGCCAAGTAATAAAGAATATTCAATCATTTCAACTATATATGATGACTCCATCATGATTGACAGATAATATGGAAAGGTGAGTAAAACAAACGTAAAACTTTAATCCAACTCTCATGCAATAATGAAAAAAGTTATTTATAATACTATGTGTGGTGTGCAACACACGAATTTAATTAGACTAAACATTAATATGGTTTTACGTACGTTAGAAGTGAATGAATAGAACTCACACTAATGTTTGGCTCAAATACGATATCGAATGCATTTTAGAGAGAGAGAGAGAGAGAGAATCAAAATAGAAAAAAATAAGAATACTCTAATATCAACAGGAATTTAGACCACAAATTAGTATGATTACTTGTTAGAAGTGAACTAATATGATCCAAACTAATGCATGACTCAAATACAATATCGATACATTTCTTGAACTAACAGAGAGAATCAAAACAGAAAAGATAAGAATACTCTGACATTAACACGAATTTAGACCACATGTTAATATAGTTTCATGTAAGAGGTGAATTGATAGGACTATACTAATGCATGGCTCAAATACGACATCGATAACTTTCTCAAACCAATAGAGAGAGAATCAAAATAGGAAAGATAAGAATACTCTAACATCGACACGAATTTAGACCACATATTAATATGGTTTCACTTTAAAAATGAACTGATAGAACTCATGCTAATTCTGACCCAAATACGATATCGAAAGCTTTCTCGAATCAACAGAGAGAGAATCAATAGGAAAGATAAGAATACTCTACCATCAACACGAATTTAGACCACATATTAATATAATTTTACATTAGAAGTGACCTAATAGAACCCACATTATTGTGTAGTTCAAATACGACATCGATAGCTTTCTCAAACCGAGAGAGAATCAAAATAGAAAAGATAAGAATATTTTAACATCAACATGAATTTAGACCACATATTCATATGATTACACTTTAAAAGTGAATTGATAGAACCTATGCTAATGCATGAATAAAAAATATGACATCGAAAGCTTTTTCGAACCAACGGAGAGAGAATCAAAATAGGAAAGATGAGAATACTCTAACATTAACATGATTTTAGACCACATATTAATATGGTTTCATTTTAGAAGTGAAGAGATAAAGCCCACACTAATGCTTAGTTCAAATATGACATTGAAAGCTTTCTCGAACCAATAGAGAATATGAAAACAGGTATGATAAGAATACTCTAACATGAAAGAGGATTTTTTGCATTGCAGCATGCATACTAATTCTAATCTTAACTCCATTGGAGCAAAACCAGAGAGAAAAAAGAGAAGAAGAAGAAGTGATGCTCAAAAGAAGAGAACTCACATGCAATAAACAAAAGGGAAACCTGGGAGCTAGGGTTTAAAAGAAAGAAAGTTGGCAGTTGTCAGGAAGAAGAATGAGAAGATTGGTGTCAGTGAGAGGTGAATTTATAGGAAAAAAATTTGAGGGAGATATATAGAGAGAGAAAGAGATATAGAGAGAGAAGCGGGGGACAGGGTCACTGTCCAAAATAATCTTCGCAGTGGAAACAAATACTGTATCAGAGAAATGAAGAAAATACTGGTGGAAGGACATCAAGGGTAGGCCAAATTCAGGGAGATAGATATATAGGGAGAGAATTGAAGAGCTTGTATTTAACTTAAGAATTTAAGTTATTAAATATAGAGGTCTAACATTATAGTAAATGATCATTCATTTTATATTTAAGTAATGAGAGATTGAATTTCTTAATGTTTTCATTTAGGTGCAATTATTTTTTGAGATTTGTCACTTGTAGCCTTGTCGTCATATAATTTTTTTTGAGTTTGTCATTGTAGGATGTGCAATTTTTTTCTTTTTTATTTTATAAAGTGTAAATAATGAACTTTGTTGTAATATAAATTGTAACGACTAAAGTAGACTATTAGTCTAATAACTTGAATAGAAAATCTAATAGCGCGACAAAAAAAAATAAATTAAAACCGTTATTAGTAGTACCATATTTGTTTATTTATATATCAGACGTATTTTCTATCTTCTACTAATGTGAGAAGAGTATCATAATATCCTCAACTCAAGAGCTGCATGATCTAGGTTCTTTCCTTAATCAGGACATGAATAATAATCTATTAGTGGACATAGATGAGTTCATTAACTAGGATGCACAAAGTATACAACTTTAGGACCTCTACTCCTTTATGAGGCCTCTAATTCTTTATTCACACTGCTATTAAGGTGTAAAAGGTATACAATTTTAAGGCCTCATCTCTTTTTGAAAACCTCTATTTTTTTATTCACATCGCCACGAAACTCGTCACAAGAGCACGATTGGTTCTGAAATTATTTATAACAATCCAAGCGAACTACTAACTTAACAATATGAATAAATACTCTAACAATACAATCTAAAATACTTACACATAGATTATTAGTAATATTTCACTTGATTATATATATCAAACTAAATTTTTATCTCCTAACAATGTGGGATAGGGTATTGCATAATTTTTGTATTTGACTTAAAAATTTAAACTATTAAGTAAATTTTTTAAAATATTGTATTAAAAAATTAAGGTATATTCAAACAAAGTGAAATTGAATACTCATCATTGTCCAAAGTAATATTGGCAGCTAGTGGAAACGAATATTGTGAAGATAAATGAAGAAACAGAAAATAGTGGTGGAAGGAAATGAAGGGGGAGGCCGGCCAACTTAGGAGGATTATGAGCCACAAAAAGAGCATGAGCCAGAAACCATTCAAGCTTCTTCTCAGTGGGATTTTCTATTACCGTTTGAAAATGATATGTCCATCCCTTTCATGCATACTGTTTTTGCTCCCCAGGCTTTGTATGGTCCCGTTTGGATAAATGACTTATTGGCTTATTTAGCTTATAAACAGTCAAATAAACAACGTTGTTTGGTTTGCCAAATAAACAAAATTTAAGCCAATAAGCAAATAGGACAATAAGCTAAATAAGCAAAAATAAACAAGAGTTTAACCAAACAAGGTGGCTTATTTAAGCAAATAAGCAAAAATAAGCCAAATAAGCAACAAATAAGCTAAATAAGCAAATAAGCCAATTGATAACCAAATAAAGTAGTTTATTTATGTTTTTACTTATTTACTAATAAGCAAATAAATAAATAAGCATATTACCCAAACAGGACCAATATTTATTAAAATTCACTTCCAAAACAAATAAGCATATTTACTGAAATCCACTTCCCATTTTTACTTTTGGATTCACATTTTTCAGACACGAAGACATGTCACTAACCACAAGGGGCAGGCATAAACCACTATTTCTAGGGAGTACTTTTACACATTTCTTGAAAGAAAAAATGATAGAAAAGTTGTGTTTGACATTGCTGAAACTAGTAATTTATAAATTGTAATTTTTCGCAGAAGTTATGGGTGTTTGGTAAAAATTGTAGCTAACTTGTAACTTAAATAAAAAAAAAAGTAGTTATAAGTTGTAGGAGAAATTGTGGGTGTGTGAAAAAGCTTGTAGTTTATAGTTAAAATTAATAACAAAAAATTAAAAGATACTAACATTAGTTTTGCTAAACACCCAAAAACAATCAAGATCTAATACTATTATATACTGGGAGAGCACCGGTCGGCGTTTCAACCAAGTTTATTTAAGTTATGTAGTTTTTTAAATTGACAATAGTGTCCCAAAACATTGAAGTTATTACTACGGCATATATAAATCTCATTTCATTCATTTTAAGGAGAGGTTTTAAAACTCAAATATTGTATACCCAGGAATACAATGTATACAATGTAGCAAACAATTTTCCCGAAAGTTGTAGAAAAATAAGATTGCTTTTCATGTATGCATTTATCTATATATATACTAAATTTGTACATTGTGTGTGCAAAATCAAATCAAATCAAATCAAATAGTAATTAGAATTTTGGTTTCAAAAGAGAACGTGCAAGAAATTTTTTGATGAATGGATATAAAAAATACGAAATTTTAAAAATAGGATAGTTATAAAAAAGTCACAAAACGTGAGCTGACTTCGTCTTACCGAATGAGACATTTTTGCATAATAACGGTTAGTGTATTGATAACGGTTAGTTATAAAACAGTCGCAATGTGTACTGATATTAAAATTGTGAAACGTGTTAAAAAGATATAAAAATGCTATGAAATGCAACGTAGGGGAATGATAAGTCATCATTTTTTACACAAAAATTGTACTCATTAATTGAGAAATTTTACAATCTTTTTAATACATGTACAATTGTAATTCGTGTAGTATGAGAAGCAAACAATGTTAGCTTAATTCAAAAAGTGTGTACACTAAATTAACTAACTAACTTTATAACCTATACTATTATTAAAAGATAATAATCTTTTTGAGTATGAGCTCAAAATTAAAATCCATTCGAAATTAGGATTTTCAAAATTATGCAACAAGAAATAATATTTTCACAATTGTGTCGATGTTAATCTCTAAACTACATGAGCAAATAAAGAGATAAAAAAGAAAATCCTATAGTACTCACTGTTGGAGAATTTTAATAAAAATAAAATAAAATAAAATAAATATTTAATTGGTTCTTTATTTGAGAGTTACAAAAACAAATTTATAATACCATAATATGGTTTAAATGGCTATGATTTAAATATGGTATTAATATTATCATTATTTCATATATTTATTTGTGAGTTTATATTTGGTTATAATTATAAATTAATATTATTAATATTGATAATTTATTATATCATCTTTCTAATACTATATATATAGACTTATTAGCCTTTTATTTGTGTAGAGAAAATATGAGAAAAAGAAAGTAAAAAGTGACAAACGTGTTACATAAAAAGAGAAGAAAAATGTTAGAGATGTGCGTGAAGAAAAATAGAAAGTTTAAATTTCGTTCTAATAATAATCTTGCACGCTATTTGTGCAATTTCTTCTTCTAGACACTTACATATTTGGTGTATCTTTATTTCCATACCTATTCACATTAAAATTACAAAGCTACAATTTGGCAAAACATACAAATCAATAAAAGCTAGGGTTTCCAACCTTTTATACGACCCGGTCGGATTCAGAACGAAGCCCGGCTCTGGTGATGGCGAAGAACGTGTATCGATGAGTGACAATGTTGGCCGGAAAATCACTCGATTCACTGGGAAACTAGAAAATCCGGTGAGACCAGTTGTCATTTATGTTAGAAGACAGAAATGTAAAGAAATTGAGAGATTTTCACGAACAACTCCACCAGAAAACCCTTCTTGATCTTTTCTCTGAGTTTTCAAAGCAATGGATATCTGCTTTTTCTTCCTTTCTTCATGGAATCCAAAACCCTAATTTTGGCTACAAGACACTGCGCTTCACAAGAACTCTAAAACAAAGAAAGTTTATACATATATGTGTGTATATGTATCGATATATATGTTCATCCATTAACGTTAGACTAACTGAGTTTGAGCAAAACACTCCTAATAATGCTCCAAATCTTTCTCATTTCCCTAACTGAATTTTGAAACATTGAAGTTTCATAGGAATCTGATTAAGTGGGCTGGATATTTCTAGTAGCACACCCATTGGTTAATTTGAACATTTCTATTAGAACGGACTCCCTTCATTGATGTGCTGGACACGTCCCAGGTTGGAGCGGTTTTCTAGTGTTCCGAGTAGGGTTTTAAATTGCATTATCGAAATACGTATTAATATTGATAAATAGTTTTAAAATCAATTTCGGTGCCTTCCGGTCTCTGTTACAACTGATTTAGCAGCGTGACATTAAATCCTTTGCATATTAAGGTCGCCATGATGGTCATAATGGCTCTTCAGCTCTTCAGCTGTTACGACGGTTGTAGTGTCTCTTCCGTCTGTAAATTAATTAAAATTATTTTTAGGTGCAATTTCTTGATCTACTCTTTTCACTAAGAAGGTAAGTCTGATTTACGAAATTTACATAATTTTTAATATTTTTTTTACTTTAAAAAATGCAAAATAAAAACCTATCTTTTGTTATTGAAATTTGTTCAAGATCTATGCAAAGTAAGATTAATATATTTAGATCTTGTTTGTTTTAATTTAAGTTCATATATTTAATGTTATATTACTTTTTCAATATAAAATAACTTGTAAAATTACTTGTTCAAGGTATTTTGGTTGTTCTAATTTGTATCCATATTTTATTAATTACATTTTAATTTTTTTGAAAAATAAAAAATATTATTTTTTTTAAAAAAGACCTTAGTTCAATATCTACACAATGTAAGTGTAGAATATTTAGATATTGAGTTTTAAGGTTAAATTCATATATTTAGTGATTATTACTTTTTTGTTATTATGATTTAAAAATTCAAAAAAATAGTTATTAAAAATATCCATTAAGATCTATATAAAGTATGCTTACAACCTTTAGAGTTTGGTTGCTTTATGTTAAATTTGTATATTTAATTATGCATGATTATTTAAAGGTACTACAAAAGTTTGGACATATGTGGGATTATTTTTATAAAGTAAATAAAATTTACCTAAATAATTTAAAATTAAAATAAATATAATTTTAGAATAAAAACACACTTATCGACTAAATTTTAGTGCTTTTTGCAAAGAAAAAAACTTACGACTACCGTCATACTACGATCTTTACTTCTAGAAATGGCATCACAGTCACCACTGCTGTTATGACGACTGCTACTATTATATAAAACTATAATTGGAGATATGATCATGTCTTGTTCGATATTAAATAATACGTATCAATCGATACATTGATAAATATTAACTTGAAAAATTCAAAGTTTCATTATGTATCAATCGATATGATACGTAACAACCCATATTTAGAATATTAGTTGTGACTAGTTATCCATTTTTTGTAAAAGTGTACTAATAATCTACACATACTATTCATGGATAAAAACAAGGGTTAATTAATTATTAGTCCTTGTCATAAAATGTGTAGAATGATTAGTCCTATAGCTAAGTTTTTTTGAAGGTCAGGTCCTGTGTTTTAAATGATAATTTTTAATATGAATATTATACCCTTATCTATGGTTGGGATTTAAACACTAATTTCTGAACTCGAACGGAAGCAAAAATTTACGCACAAAAAAAAGAAAAATAAACAAATACTGAGGATTTAAGTGGTTCGGCCTACTGGATGTTTTGGGTATCACGTGGGATGCACCGGATATCTATTATTTTTAGAAAAATATTTTTTTTTATTAAAACAAAAGTTCAAGATATTTGAACATTATTTTTGAAAAATAGAATCGTCACTTAATTTTTGAAAAAAATTAAGAAAAACAAAAAGAAGGCTAAGGTCTTTTAAAAACACAATTAGAGAAAAAGAGGATTTGGGGGTTAAGGTACAAAAATAAAATGTGTTAGGCAACATTTCACCCAACCGTGAGGTTGGCCTCTACTCTGTCAATATTGGTTCTTATTGTAAATTTTTTAAAGGTAACATATACAGAACCGGGGGTTAAAGAGAATTCAAACAAAAGCAAGCAATGAAATAAAAACTTAATTACGATCTTAGGGTCATGTAATTTGGTTATTATTTCTAGATATGACACACGTATTGTTTGAGCAAAACAAATCGAAAAACATGCGAGTAAGCGATAAAACAAGCAAATAAGATTCTAAGAGTAATGCAACAATATTTCTGTTCCTATCATGCCGTAAACAGGCTATATAGAACAAGGAGAAGAGACTTAAATATCATATTTAAGCTACTAATCATGCACAAAATTCACGGCCGTAACAACAACTGTTGTGACAGTGACAAAAATAGTCACAAAGCAGGCGGCCGTGACAAACATAGGTTACCGCGAAGAACATAATAAAAATATCCCATGGCCGTAGCAAATGAATGTCGCGGCCATTATTTTTAAGGGTACGGTAAGGGCATATACATTGCACAAGATTTAAAATAGACTCAAATGAATAAGATATGCAGGACAGAGACCATAACCTATTGGTTTTAGACTAGATCCACCATTCTTCATCATCTATATAAGCAATAACTCTAAACAGAATATGCAGGATATCAAATATGAATAACATAATGCTTAAAACACATTTTCGTGTTACTGGCCTTACAAAATCTCACGGCCGTAACTAAAGGATGTCACGACCGTAACAAGAAAAAAAGACAAAACACGAGGCCGTCATATTTGCATAACCTCAAAACATACAGACATGAAGGTGTGTAGAATAGAGATCATGACCCATTTAGTCTAGGTCAGACCTACCATCCATTACCCAACAGGAAACTAAGTAGAGATACAGAGAGAATAAAATACTGAACAGAGTACTGAGATGATATACAGCCTTGAAATAAACAGATAAGAGAGAGTTTTGAAGAGGGTTTTTGCATTTCTGGCCTTAAGATAATCTCACGACCGTAATAACAGGATATTACGGCCGTGAATATAAAGAAACATAAATGTACCGACTTTTATAAAAAGTGCATGGCCATGTCTGCGGGTTTAAGAAAATATACGGCCGTGATATAAGAAGGTCACGACCGTCATGTTTCAGAATCTCAGAATGCTTTTGATGTGTTCAGTATGTATGTGAGCATCGAAACAGAATGTAAATAAATGTAAGTATATGAAACAAAGGGGTATGAATATACAGCTAGTAATGAAAAACTTGAAGAAAATAAATATTTACATTAAAATGAACGATAAACAAGTAATAAAACAATAGAAATCTTATCCACGACACCCTCGGGGGAAGAAGATGAGGGTTTAAGAAGAGTCGTGGGATCCTAAGGTTACGTCGTGTGAATATCCACCTTGAATGGCCCCTCGGTGGTGAGAATACTATACCTCCAACCCAATATATGTGCTTCAAGAACTCCTCCGAAGCAAGCAAGAACACGAACGAGGCTTGAAAAGTATATGACGGATGGGAGAATATCGAATGAGGGAGTATTTTGATAGAGAGCGGTCTACTACCCGAGAGGTGGGGGTTTTTGGCTCTCCTAACTGGCCGCTCGAGCGGTCCTGGATCCACTCGAGCGAACTCACTTGGGTTGGATTGAAACTTTGTTTTCTTTATATAAAAATATATTTTTCACCCGAGCCCCATTCTGGGACCACCTTGTGTTCAAATTGAAGTCTCGAGAGTCTACTTTTTATAAGTTTAACTCTCATTTCTAAAATCGTTTTGAGAAAATAGTTTTGATCGGAACAAGGAAAGAAAATCAATTTTTCTAATAAGTTTTCCGTCTGGATCTGATAAGTTCGTGGAATGTGGTCTTAACGTCGGTGGGGTCCCCCTTATACTAACTCTTTAACCCTTGGGTTCTTGTTGTGGATAATTTTATGGGTTGTTCACGTGCCTCGATTTTAGAAACATGACAGTTTGTCATCTCGCAAATTATGAGATTAAAATTACGACAGTCATATGATGTGTAAAATGTATCTAGAAATCTTTTTTATCCCTTATTGTTTTCTTTTCATACTAGATCTATTATCATATCTTCGTCCTTGTACATCATTATAAGTTCAAGATTTTTTTTATTATATTTATCATTTCATCAAAAAGTCCTTTTCAAGTAGTATAATCTATTTTTAAAAATTCTTTAAAATATTATTCAATTTTAATTGTAACTGTTGACATATTCATACATCGTATTACAAAAGACATTTTCTCTTGATGACTTATGTCAGGTGTACAATCAAATATGATAAAAAAATATATTTTGTTTTTTTAATTGTTTAATAATTTTAGTTTTAATTTTATTTGCTAACAAATTTATTTATTCATTTTTTTATGTTATGTCCAAGATAATGATTATGAATTTGACTATGTTGATTACATTTAATATATTCTTGCAATATCAGATCAAATTCTGCAATCATTTCTATTAGACTTAAAATTTTTTATTATTTTCTTGATAAATCTTTTTACCAAATTATTTTTTCCAAGTGTCTTAATTACCGCTATAATTCTTAATTACACTTTTTTCCAATGTTTTCTCTCTTTATTAATTTGTTTTTGGACATTTTTATCAATTATTTTATTTTTTAACAATTTTAATTCTAAGTCATTCTAATTATTCATGTTTATAATATTTTCATTTGTTATTTCATAA
>JAULJZ010196748.1:0-20201 GCA_032270985.1 Heliamphora pulchella
GTTATGAGTGTGGTCAGTCTGGACACATTCGTAGACACTGTCCCCAGGGAAGGAATGTTCAGAGTGCGACGGGAGCGTCACCTGCTTCATCTGCCCAGAGACGACAGGCTCCGCAGCAACCTAGGGCTCAAATGTCTAGGTTTGCAGAGGAAGGTGCTTCAGCACAGTCAGTGAGGCAGCCGACGGCTCAGAGTTACATTGAGCAAACCAGACCACTGCAGGCCAGGGCATATGTTCTTACTAATCACAATGCTTCCAAAGCACCAGTTGCATCTGATGCTGCAGCTACATCATCCATGATCAGAGGTACTCTTCCAGTTTATATATCATGGGCCAGTGTTCTCATCGACACGGGAGCATCACATTCTTTTATATCTTCTGCCTTTGCATCTGCATTAGGGCTGGTGATAGACTCGTTGGGTAGTGCATTGAGTGTAAAGACCCTAGTCAGTGGAAATGTGGTATTGAGCAGAGTTTGCAGATCCTGTGAGTTAGGAGTCGCCGGTCGTTGTTTAGAGTTTGATTTCATCATTCTAGACATGACCACGTTTGTTGTCATCGTAGGGTTGGACTAGCTGACTGCCTACGATGCCTTTATAGATTGTGAGCGATGGAGGGTGTCAATCTGTACACCAGAAGGTGACTGCTTTTACTTTGTGGGTGACCGGGATGAGGACTTGGCATCTATACCCGGTGTGGTTCGGGTTCGAGGGAACTTAGGTTTACTCTTTTTTGCTCTCAGGTTGGATGAGTCGGTTGGGGTTCGAGGGGAGCTACCCCCTGTGGTGTGCGACTATCCAGATGTCTTTCCAGACGATCTATTTGAGTTATCACCTAGCCGAGATGTGGAGTTCTCCGTTGATCTTGTTCCGGGAGTGGCTCCCATCTCTATGCCACCGTACCGTTTTGCACCGGCTGAGTTGTAAGAACTCAAAGTGCAGTTGCAGGAGTTGCTTGATAAGGGGTTTGTACGAACGAGTACGTCTCCATGGGGAGCTCCAGCTCTTTTTGCGAAGAAGAATGATGGATCCTTGAGATTGTGCATAGACTACAGGAAGCTGAACCAGGTGACGGTCAAGAACAAGTATCCCATGTCGAGGATTAACGACTTGTTCGATCAGTTAAAAGGGTCGCGCTACTTTTCGAAGATTGACATGAGGTTCGAATACCATCAGCTGAGGATTAGGGACGAGGATATAGAAAAGACCGCCTTTCGGACTCGGTATGGTCACTATGAGTTTTTGGTTATGTCGTTCAGCTTGACGAACGCTCCGGTGACATTTATGGGTTTGATGAACCGTATCTTTCACCCTTATCTGGACAGTTTTGTGGTGGTATTCGTAGACCACATTCTGATCTATTCACCTACGAGGGAGATGCATGAGGAGCATCTGCACGTTGTTTTGCAGCTTCTGAGAGGACATCGCTTGTATGCGAAGTTCAAGAAGTGCGAGTTCTGGATGTCAAAGGTGAGATTCCTTGGACACGTGGTGTCGAAGGATGGGGTATCAGTAGACTCGTCGAAGACTGATGCTATGATGGATTGGCAACGACCGAAGAACGTCTTTGAGATCCGCAGTTTTTTGGGTTTGGCTATTGGCGTTTCGTCGACAAAAGTTATTTTTGAATGTCATATGCATGAAAATGTATACACTTTCAATTTTAATGCCTATCTAAAAATGACACAAAGTACTTAGCTGTCTTAAGTGATAACAGTTGATTTTTGTATAGAAAGCTTGGATATGCTTACATGAACTTGATTTCAAAACTTTTAAAAAAGGAGTTGGTGGTGGGTTTGCCTCAACTCAAATTTTAAAAGGATAAAATTTGTAATGCATGTTAACAAGGCAAACAAGTTAGAAATTCTTTTCAATAAAAATGGTGATTTCTACATCTAAGCCTTTACAACCATTGTACATGGGCTTATTTGGTCTAACAAGTACTCTTAGCCTCGGAGACAAGAGATATGCATTTGTTGTAGTTGATTACTTCTCTAGATACACTTGAGTGTTGTTCCTAGCACATAAAGATAAAGTATTTACTGCTTTTTCGAAACTATCTCGGAGAATTCAAAATGAAAAAGGTTTTAAATCACAAGTATCAGAAGTGATCATGGTAGAGAATTTGAAAACAAAGATTTTGAAAAGTTTTGTGATGAAACTGGTATAGACCATAATTTCTCTACTCCTAGAACCTCTCAACAAAGTGGTGTTGTTGGGAGAAAAAATAGAAGTCTAAAAGAAATGATTAGAACCATACTCTGTGAAAAACCACCTACCAAGATACTTTTGGGCCGAAATTGTCAATACAGCTTGCTATATTGTGAACAAAGCCATGATTTAAGTTTCACTTAAAAAAACTCCATATGAGCTGTGGAATAAAAAAAACCTAACATTAGTTATTTTCGTGCTTTCAGTTGCAAATATTTTGTTTTGAATAACAAAAAAAAAATTTTGGTCAAGCTCGATGCAAAATCTGATGAGGGTATTTTTTTGAGTTATTCTATATCTAGTAAAGTCTATAGAATTTTCAACAAAAAGACTCTAATTGTTGAAAAATCTATACATGTGATTTTTTGACGAGGCTAATCTCGTTCTTTCAAGAAATTTTGTGAAGATAATATGGTTGACATAGAAAAAGGTATTGAATACATATTCATCAAAGGCCAAGAAGAGAAAAATTAAGAGGAAGCTACAAATGTGTAGCAAAATGCAGACCAACAGGCTGCAGATCCTCAAACCAGAGAAATTCAAATCTTCCTAAGGAATGGATGTATGCTCATGGTAATCCAAAAGACTTGATCATTGGTGGCCTAACTCAAGGTATAAAAACTAAATTCTCTCTACATAATATTTGTGATAATTTAGTATTCCTTTCCTAGATTGAACCAAAATATTTTGAGAAAGCTAAAAATAATAATTTTTGGATATTGGCTATGCAAGAAAAACTAAACCAATTTAAAATAAATAAAGGTTGAACTTTAGTCCCAAGACCTAAGAATCACTCTATTATTGGTACTAAATGAGTTTTTAAGAACAAAATAAACGAGAATAAAGTAGTTCTTAGGAACAAAGTTCGATTGGTAACTCAAGGTTATAATCAAGAAGAAGGCATTGATTTTTATAAAACTTTTACTCATGTGGCTAGGCTGAAAACCATTAGGATGTTACTTAATTTTTCATACTTTAAAATTTTCAAACTTCATTAAATGAATGTCAAGAGTGCCTTTCTAAATAGTTTTATCTATGAGTAAGTCTTTGTAAAATAATCTCATAATTTTGAAAATTCAGATTTATCAAATCATGTTTATAAACTCACAAATGCTCTCTATGGTTTGAAGTAAGTATCAAGAGTTTGGTATGAAAGGCCTAGCAAATCATTCATTGAAAATGTGTTTTAAAGGGACAAAATTAATACAATTCTTTTTATCAAGTCTAAGGGGGAAAATATGCTAGTTGTACAAATTTATCTAGATGATATCATTTTTTGGCTCAACTAATGAAACCTTTATAAGAACTTTGCTAAGTGTATGGAAGGAGAATTTGAAATAAGTATGATGGGTGAGCTCAATTACTTCCTTGGACTTCAAATCAAACAAACTCAAAAAGGGATTCTCATAAATTAGTCTAAGTATACACGAGATTTGTTGAAGAGGTTTGACATGCTAAATGCAAAACTTATGGGAACTTTCATGTGCCCTTTAACAAAACTTGACAAAAATAAAAATGGTAAGACAGTTGAAGAAAAGAGATACAGAGGTATGATTTGTTCTTTGCTTTACTAAACTGCTAATAGATCTGATATAATGTTTAGTGTATGTATGTGTGCAAGATTTCAAACTAGTCCTAAGAAATCTTTGTGACTGCTGTTAAGCGCATCTTTAGATACCTCTACACAAAATTTAAGATTTTTCTATCTTGGAAGAATAGCCTTTGAGCTAATTGGCTATTTTGATGCAAACTTTGCCATTTGTAAAATTAATAAGAAAAGTACTAGTAGAACATGCCAATTCCTAGGACACTCACCCATATCATGGTTTAGCAAAAAACGGAACTTAGTAGCTTTATTTATAGCTGATGCTAAATACATTGCAGCTAGTAGTTGTTGTGCACAAGCTCTTTGTGTTAGGATTGTATACTAAAAATCATGAATTTTGTTAGTTTTAGTATTTGATTTTATTCTTTAAAAACATTATTTTTTCATTTTATGATAATCTTAATAGCAATATATGCAATACAATTTCTTTAATGTTATGCATGGATGTCCTTTATTTTGTACAGTATTTAATCTGGTGTGTACAGTACGGCTTGCACACAGAAGATCAGAATATAGGTTCTTGCAGAATATAAGTTTTAGTTTACAATTTAGATGGAATTGGACAAATCATCGGTACGACTATAGTACAGAGTTTTAGTAAGCCTGTCTTAATTATGTAAAACAAATAATAGCATGTTCTATTATTCCAATTCACTGTGGTAGTACACTTTGTGTGTATTGAACGGGACCACAATAGGGTAATTAATTTTATACTGACTATATAAATTAATTCACATCCTAAGATTATTATGAGTGCTTATATTCTTAATCTCAAAATAATTATTATTTGTGTATATTTAATTTCGTTATTTTGATTTATTAGCGGGTGCGATCTTTTATGAGTCAATATTTTCGGTGAGTTGGATAGCGATAATAAATATATGACGAATATTAATTATTGATGAAATTCATGTCTCGATTATTCGGGATTGACGATACCCATTTAAGGAAGTTTATAAGTTTTGACTAAATCAAACCTTGCAGATGGATTTAATTATCCGACCATCAAATAAGTTAAATGGAATGGCTTAAGAAATTTTAAAAAGTCGATTAAATTAAATTGTCAATAATTAAATTTAATTGGCGGGTATCAAGAATCTTAACGTAGGGAGATGATTTAAGCATTTAATAACAGGAGTTTGAATAATCGATTTTGATAATGTGGTTAGAGTGCAATTACGATTCTTTAATGGTTTGAATTGTAATTTATGTTTTTATGAAATTGTCTAAGGGGCATGCAAGTTTTCATAATTATATTAGAAGTCCAAGTCATATTTACTCCACAAGTCCCTGCTGTAACCCTATATATATGCAGTTATACTAACCCTAGCCAAGGTTACATTCATTAATGAATTAGGGTTTCCATGTAAATCTTAGGTGGCTAGATTAACAGGTTGAAAATCATGATAAATCGTAGTCCACTCTACGATTGTGAGTCAAATCGAAAAATATAGTAGAAAGCTTGATCGAGGCTTCAACTCGAAGGATTCACATTCGTGGTTGTTGCAGTAACCAAAATCATTCTACCAGATTTCAAAAGGTATAATCCCAAATCTAACTTTGGGAGTATGGATTTTATTTTGATCATTCGATATCAAAAAGTTTTAAACTGGAGCCTGTTTTGGCGATTGCCCATTTAGTATTTTTTATCGAAAAATTGTATTCAAATAAATAATCTTGACAGTTTGCCTCCAACAATTCGGATGAAACCACAATTGGAAACTATGGTGTATACTTAGATCACATTCCCATTAAGTGTGATAATATTAGTGCCATTAATATATACAAGAACCCTATATAAACTCTAAAACAAAGCATATAGAGATTATACATTATTTCATTAGAGATCATGTTCAAAAGGAAAACATAGAACTTGAATTTATGGGCACAAACTACCAACTTGCAGCTATTTTTACCAAACTTCTTAATGAAGAAAGATTTTGTTATATCATAACAGAACTTGATATGTTATATACTCCTAATTGATGATTATATGCCATACTAACCATGTCTCTTCAATACTTTTCATATTCTTAAATGTTGTGTGAAAGAGGTTGACACAATATTAAAAAGTGTTGATACATGTGTGAAAGTGTTGACACAAACGCTATATAGTATCGACACATTTTGAGAAATGTTTCAACCCCTAGCTATATATGTCGATAAGATTCGTTATCTTGCTCTCAATAAAATTTGTGTCGACTCACTTGTAAAGAGTGTCAACTCAATGAGTCGAAAGTGTTGACACCTTGTTAAAATAGTGTTGACACAATTTCTGTTTTTGAACACCCCATGTGTCGTGTGAGAAGTGTCGACACCTATGCGATATGTGTCGACACATTTCATAAAGTTTATATAGGCAGTTTTTCCCCCTTTTTTCATTCGTCCTCAACCTTTCAGTTTCTCAACCGTCTCTCTCTCTCTCTCTCTCTCTCTCATCATCTGTTCTCCTGCTCTCGAAACCCTAGAGTTGACCCCTCCCTCCATTGATGCCACCTGGCACCATGGATAATGGCAGCAAACGACCCAATGCTGGAGAAAGCTCTATCCCTAAGGCGGTGCCAAACACGAAAATGGGAATCGACACTTCCCTGGAGTTCTAGTTCTCGCGGGTCAAGAATCTGTTCTTCCTCTCTTTCTTCAATCGAAAGGTAATTCCTGGATGCTCTATCGATTTTAGTTTCTTTAATTCTACGGGTATACGATTCTTAGAGTAGTTTACCACTCTCGGGTGGATGAATTTGTTGCAAATTTGAGACTACCATTACCTCACCTTGGTTAAACTCTTCTACGCCCACATGAAAGTCATTGATACCTTCACAAACACTATCATCACCACTTAGGTGAATGGGATTGATATTTACCTCACCTCTGAAACTCTGAACACCATTCTCAGCCTTTCCTATGGTTAACTTTTCATTCCTTACCATAGGAAGAAAAGAACCATTGAGAATTTTTCATTTCACGAGGCCATGAAGAAAATTTTTGACATTGATGTTGTTGACCCCACCAAGTCTTTGGAGGCTAATTCTCTGAATCCTAAAATGTGCCTGCTCAATTACTTTGTGAATCACATCTTTTTGCTCTAATTTGGGAAGTTTAGGGATGTGTCCTTCATGCATGTGTTCATCATGTGATACATCATAGAAGGTCACAAACTTGACCTCGGTTATCTGTTTATATCTGACATGCTTCGGTCCCACACTAAATCCAACACCTCCCTCCCCTATGGCATGTACCTCACCAAGGTATTTCGACACTTCGGTGTTGATTTATCTAAGGAGAAAGGGATTCCTTTTATAACAAAACCACTTTCAAACATATGCAAATCACTCAGGTGGATGGTGTTTGGACCACCAAGAAAGCCAGTCTTGCCTCTCCCTCTTTGGTAAATCCTTCTATAAGTAGGAATCCTCTGCCACCTCCTCCTAGATCCCCTGTCTCTCTAATTTCTTATGATCTTTCATCTCCTAGATCTCCTCCCCCTCCTTCTAGAGTTGATCAGTTTGCTCCTTTCATCTCTGCTCCTCCTCTTCCTTCAGCTTATGGTCCCTCTTCCTCATTTGCTCAATCTGAGCCTCCCTCCTCCCAGCAGTTGGCTAAACTGACTTCTCTAGTTTAGGCTATGAGCTCTTCGTTGGCATCCCTTTATTAGAAGGTTGATGTTGACATGCGTGACCTCGACAGTCGCATTGACACTGTTGTCGAGGCTGTCGTCTTATCAGTGGCAAACAAAAAGGCCTAAGGCAGGAAGTCCAGAATGCCTGCGAGGCTGGGATTATCCTCAGCCAAAATATGCACAAGTGTCGACTTAATTGTTTCAGCCAACAGGAACATTCTCTACCAGATTCACAACGAATATGATGAAGGGGTGGTACTGGCTGTTCGACAATACTACAGGAAGGTGAATGAGCATCTATAATGACTCAAGTGTCAGGGTTATATACTAAAAATTATGAATTTTATTTTATTTTAATATTTAATTTTATTTTAATAAAATTATTTTTTTATTTTATAAGAGTCTTAATGAGCAATGAATGCAATATCATTTTTTTAATGTAATGCATGATTGTCCTTTATTGTGTAAAGTATTTAATCTGATGTGTAGAGTACGACTTGCACAGAGAAGATCAAATTATAAGTTCTTACAGAATATAAATTTTGTTCACAGTTTAGATGAAATTGGACAAATCATCAGTACGACTGTAGCTAGTACAGAGTTTTAGTAGGCCTGTTTTGGTTATGAGGAATAGATAATAGCGTCATTTATTATTCTAACTCTCTGTGCTAGTACACTTTGTGTGCATTGAATATTACCACATTGTAGTAATTAATTTTATACAGTCTATATAAATTAATTCACACCCCAAGGTTATTATGAGTGCTTATACTCTTGATCCCAAAATAATTATTATTTGCATATATTTAATATTCATTGTTTTGATTCATTAGAGGGTGCGATCTTGTATGGTTCAATAGTCCCAGTGAGTTGAAAAGTGGTATTAATTATATGGTGAATATTAATTATTAACGAAATTCACATCCTGATTGTTCGGGATTAACGATACCCACTTAAGAAAGCTTATAAGTTTTGAATGAACCAAACACTGCAGGTGAATTTAATTAATTGGTAGTCAAATAAGTTAAGCAGAAAGATTTAAAAAAATTTAAGAAGTTGATTAAATTAAATTACTAGTAATTAAATTTAATTGGCAGGTATCGAAAATCTTTACGTGGAGAGATGAGTTAAACAGTTAATAACAGGAGTTCAATGCAATTGGTCTTGAGATTATAACTAGAAGTGCAGTTACAGTTCTTTAATAGTATGAACTGTAATTTAGTGTTTTATGAAAATTGTAGAAACCGCTGCAAGGTTTTCATAATTATACAAACCGCTGAGAGGTTTGTATATCTACAAAAATTGCTAGAAATGTATCTGGGTTACACTAGAAGTCTATGTCATAATTGTTAGGGTTGTATATTAAAAACTATGAATTTTATTGGTTTTAGTATTTAATTTTATTTTTTAATAAAATTATTTTTTCTATTTTATCAGAATCTTAATAAATAATAAATGCAATATCATTTTTTTTAATGTTATGTAAGATTTTTCTTTTGTTCTGTACAGTATTTAATCTGGTATGTAGAGTACGACTTGCACACAGAAGACCAAATTATAGATTCTTGCAGAATATAAGTTTTTGTTTACATTTTAGATAGCATTGGACAAACCATCGGTACCACTGTAGCTAGCACAGAGTTTTAGTAAGCATGTTTTGGTTATGGGGAACTGATAATATCGCCGTCTATTGTTTCGACTCTCTGTGTTAGTACACTTTGTGTATTGAACAGGACCACATTGGGATAATTAATTTTATACTAACTACATAAAAAAATTTACACCCCAAAGTTATTATGAGTGCTTATACTCTTAATTTCGAAATAATTATTATTTGTATATATTTAATATTCGTTATTTTGATTAATTAGATGGTGCAATCTTGTATGGATCAGTAGTTCCGGTAAGTTGGATAGAGGTATTATTTATACGGTGAATATTAATTATTGACGGAGTTCACGTCCCGATTGTTCGGGATTAACGATATCCCCTTAAGGAAACTTATAAGTTTTGAATTGGGCAAACTCTACAGGTGGATTTAATTATTCGGCAGTCAAATAAGTTAAGCGGAAGAATTTAAGAAATTTTAAAGATGCCGATTAAATTAAATTGTCAGTAATTAAATTTAATTTATAGGTATCTGGATTCTTAACATGGGGAGATGAGTTAAGTATTTAATAACAAGAGCTCAATGCAAATTGTTCTTGAGATTGTGGATAAGAGTGAAGTTACAGTTCTTCAATGGTTGTATTTTAGTGTTTTTATAAAAATTGTAGAAACTGCTAGAAGGTTTTCATATTTACAGAAATCGCTAAGAGGTTTGCATATTTGCAAAAATTGCTAGAATGGTATCTAGGTCACACTAGAAGTCTATGTCATACTTACTCTACAGGTCCTTACTATAACCTATAAATATGCGGGTAGACTGAACCAAATTTATAAGTTGTATTTCAAGATTAAACTTGTTCAGGTTCTATCGGTACTAGTTCTTAAATAATCGTAACCCACACTACATTTGGGAATCGCATCGAAAATACAGTAGAAAGTATGTTCGGAGGTTCAAGTCAGAGAATCAAAGTTCGTTGTTGAAGAAACGATCGAAAGATATTCATCTAAACTAACTGTGGTGACACAGGTTTTATTTTGATCGTTCGACATCAAGAAAATTTAATCTGGAGCCTGTTTCGGCAATTGTCCATCCAGTTGTTATTTTTAAAAAATCGATTACAAGTCAATAATCTTTGCAGTATACCTCAAACAATTGGTATCAGATCCATTTTGATTATGTTTACGGTTAATCAAGAGGTCGAGTAGATTTATAACTGTGCTAACTTTGTTTTTGCATGCAATTTAATCTCGATTTTATGATCGTCATTATATTCATATTTGATTGAATGTGTGAATGATGATTATTATTTAATTTTTAATCACGATGGTTAATCGTGATAATTTAAGCTTTTTTAATTTGAATGTGAGCCTTTGGGACATAGATTTTCGATGAAAATTTTTTTATTTATTTTTAAATATAATTTAGAATATTTAATAACATGTTCGAATATCTAAAGAACACAAAGAATAAAGGTGACGACGGCGGCAAATCGGCGGCGGCAACCGGCGATTTAAGCCACGGATCGAGGCAGGTTTTTGGGTTGCTTCACTGCAGTGTTTTGATGGTTTTCTAGTATTTGTTCTAGTAGAAAAACAGCATAAAAAATCGGCTCAAAAACAGCCACAAATAGCAGCAGAATCTAGCAGCGACTGCGGCGCTTTCTATGGTGTAGCTTTCAAACAGGTTTTCCTGCTTAAAACAGTCCACGCAAAAAAAAATTGAGACAAAACAGCCGCAAACCAACGGCGCAAACATGCGGCAGTTTGGAGTGTTTTTTGCGACGATTCTGGAACGATTTTGGAGCAATTTTTTCAGGATGTTTTGGGACAATTTTTTTTTTTTGGGTAGTTTCTGGGCACAAAACAGGCCCAAACAGTAGTGCAAAGCAGTGGCAACCGATAGCAAAAATAAACCGCAGCAGAGACAGCAGGGGTGGCGTAGGTAGGGGCTGTTTGGCCCTCATCGAAAGCTATTTTCGAGGAGTTTTTCGTTCTATTTTTTGACAAAAAAATAGTATTTTTCGTAAGCCTTTTTTTTAGAAAAAAAATTAGGACGAAAACGGAGTTCGGAAGTGGCGGCAAAAGTCGCCAGAAGCGGTGGCAGTGGTGCGGCGCCGGCAGCGCCATGTGTGGCTGGCGGTTGGCTAGTTGTTCAGACTGCTTTGGTCGGCGATTTCTGATAATCTCAAGGTTCAAGTGTGTTGTATATCTATAACACTGCAATTGGATGAGTCCTTATTCGATTACGATAAGAATAAGCAGCTTTCTACATCGATTGAAAAACTGAGAACTTATCTACATATAAGAATTTGAAACTCGATAGAGTTTCACTACGATCATAAAATCGGACTATATTTATCTTATTTATTTATATAAACTGCATGGATGATAAATATTAGTTTTATATTTTGCTGTTTAATTTAATTAATTCAAAAAAATTGATTTTAATTAATATTTTGTGAAGAAAAATAAAATAAATTTTTTTAATTAAATGAAAAAAAATTTAGATATTTTATTTTTTACAAAATAACACGTTTAAGATGATTTTTTTAATAAATCTGATATCTTGAAAAAACGTAAAAATTAATTATAGATTAATTAAATGAAAAAACATTTAATTTTAATAAATTATTTTTTCAAAAAATATGTAACGTAAAAATAAAATATTTTAATGCATTTATTCAATACCTTAGTTGCAAAGTAAAACAAAAAATGATTTGTCACATTAAAACACGAAAAAATGATACACATTAAAACACGAAAAAATGATTTGTCAAACCTGAATTTTTTGGATCGTGTGCACGGAAAGATGTTTTGGAATCTTTCGAATCGTGTGATTTTTTAAATTAATAAATTTATTTTAATTAAACAGATGTTTATAATCCTCAAAATATTTTTCAAAAATCTAAGTGAGAGAGAGAATTTATTCACAGATAAATCCTACGGTCTCCATCACCAGTTCGTAAGTGATGTAAGTAATTCTGTGTATTGGCAGTAAAATCTTTTTTCCAATTGGACAGATTAAATGCGGTATCGCCAGTACAAATCTTCTTCAGGGATAATTCTAGATAATTGTTAGTGTGGGTCACTTCTCCATTTGAATGGTTCATTGCGAAGCGATTGATTTGAAATTAGTTAGTAATTAACATTTAAATGTAAATAATAGTATTCTCTACATCTGAGTCACTACTATTATTTATTGAATCAAAACTATGACAACTATTTAATTTTACTTGGTATGGTCTGTTGTTTAGATAGTAAAATTAATAGGAATTACTCTGTATGGACAAACGATGCATAGTAGACGTACTCCCATAGAGGCATACTATTCAAAAGGTACCAGACTACTAGCAATTTTTTTTAAATGGTAGAGAGAACTAATTTTTAAATAAATTTAAAATTTTACTCATCATAATTATTGGTTATTTTAATTATGTGATTCTCAAGATTAAAATGACTTTTAATTCACTCACGACCATTCTCAAAGAAAACAAACTAACGGGACCAAACTATGTAAATTGAAAAAGAAATTTAGATATTATCTCAACTGCCGAGAACTATAAGTTTGTATTATCTAAGATTTGTCCACCAACACCTGATGATGAGGCGACCAAACAGGAAACCCAGACTTATCAGAAGTGGTAAAAAACTGATCAGTTGGCTCGTTGTTACATTTTGGTTTTCATGTCAAATGTATTCCAACATAGCATCAGTCTATGTCCAGTGCCTATGACATGATTATGAAGCTCAAAGAAATGTTTGGGGATCAAAATCGTGCTGCTAGGCAGGTAGCTATGAAATCTCTGATTAATACAAGCATGCCTATAGGCACCCCAGTTAGGGATCATGTTCTGAAGATGATCTGTCATCTGAATGAACTAGAGATCTTAAGAGCTGAGATTGACGGGAAAATCCAGGTCGATGTCATACTCCAGTTACTGCCTGTAGGTTTAAGCAGTTCTGTCTGAATTATTCCATGAGTAAGTTCAGCTTTGCATTGGCAGAACTTCTTAAAGGATGTCAAGCAGCCGAGAGTATTCTTAAGAAACCAGGTACTGTGCATGTAGCTGAAAAAATTCTTCCTCTAAACCGAAAGGCAAAAAGAAAAAAAGTTCAAAAATAGGGAGATATAGGTCCAAAAATAGCTAAGGGGCCAAAAACTAGTATGAAGAAGCCGAAAGGCAAGGGCTATCACCCTAACCAGTTTAGGCATTGAAAAAAGCAGTGTCTAGTTTTTCTTAGTAAGCTGAATAAGTAAAGTAATATTTGTTCACTAGTGGTTGAAATATATTTAGCGGCATTATCTATCGGCACCTGGTGTGTAGACACGGGAGCTACTAATCATATCTGCAATTCTTGCAGGTTCCAAGAAACCTGATAGCTCAGTGATGAAGAAATTTACCTACTATGGGCAATAATACCAAGGTGGCAACAGTTGCAGTAGGAGATGTCATTCTCAGCTTTAGTAGAGATAGAATTTTATTTTTAAAAGAATGTTTTTATGTACCTTCTATTAGAAGAAATTTAATTTCGATTTCTAATTTAATAAGGAATAAATATTCTTTTCATTTTAATGACTCTGTGGTTATTAAGAAAAATAAACATTTTATTTGTTTTAGTACATTGGTGGATAATCTGTATGTTATATCTCCTATCTCTACATTGCAACTAACTAAATTGAATAACACATCTAATTTACCATATAAGCGAAAGGTTCCTTCCTTAATAAACCAAACATTTATTTAGCACTTACGCTTAGGTCATATTAATCTAAAAAAGATAAATAGACTAGTAGAATATTGGTCCTTGAGTTTATTAAAAGTAGAGGCACTTTCAGTCAATGAGTCTTGCTTAGAGGGTATGATGACCAAGAGGTCTTTTTCGGCCAAAGGTAATAGAGCTAAAGAACCGTCAGAACTGGTTCACTCTAATGCGTGTGGTCCTATAACTATCCGAGCTAGAGGTGACTTTGAGTACTTTGTCAGTTTTATTGACGACTACTCAAGGTATGAATACATTTATCTGATGCACCGTAAGTCCGAATACTTTGAGAAATTCAAAGAATTCAAGGTGAAAGCGATGAAGCGTCTGGGTAAAAGTATCAAATCACTACGATCCGACCGTGGTGGGAAGTACCTCTTTGGAGAGTTTTACGATTACTTGTCATCAGAGATGATTATATTCCAGTTGACTGCACCGGGCACTCCATAGTAAAATGGTATAGCAAAAAGAAGAAATAGGACTTTTATGGATATGGTAATGTCAATGATGAGTTATTCGAAATTATCTGATTCATTTTAGAGACTCGCATTAGATATAGCGGCTTATATTTTGAACTTGGTATCTTCTAAGTCAGTATCTTTTACTCCCACAGAATTGTGGACTGTGCGTAAGCTTAGTCTGAGACATATTCGAATTTTAGGGTGTCAAGCACATATGCTGAAAGAAAACGCAGGTAAGTTGAAATCAAGAACAGAAGTCTATTTATTTGTCGAGTATCCCAATGAAACAAAGGGTAATTTATTTTATAATTCTAAGGATTAGAAAGTCATTGTTGGCACAAATGCCCAATTCTTGAAAGAGAATTATATTATGGACCACAAGCCCAAAAGTAAAATTGTTATAGAAGAATTAAAAAGAAATACCAGTAGAACGGAAGAAGAACTACAAGACAATGATATCCCATTGCCTCGTTGTAATTGGAGGATTATTAGGATAGGTGTAAATCCTGATTAGGGTGCTACCATTAACATGCCTGACAAGTATGCGGGTAATGGTGTACAGGATTTAGATTCTTCACAACGCGTTATTGCTAGTACACAGACGCAGGTAGTGCCTCATTGTAGTGGGAGAATTATTCATCAACCTGATCAGTATATGTTCTTGGGAGAGTCTTTTGATAAGCTCCCGGCAAAACTGGATACCAAACCCTATAACTACAATGAAGCACTCCAGGACGAAGATACAGATTTTTGGCAAAAGGTTATGAATTCTGAGATAGAATCTATGTTTCTAAGATAGAATACCTCTCCAAAGAGTTATTCCTCACTACGGTCGGATCGTAGTGATTTGATATTTTTACACAGACGCTTCTCCTCTTTTCCCTTAAATTTTTTGAATTTTTCAAAACATTCAGACTTATGGTGCATTAGGTAAATGTATCCATACCTTGAGTAGTCATCAACGAAACTAATGAAGTACTCAAAGCCACCTCTAACCCAGATTGTTATAGGACCACATACATCAGAAGGAACCAGTTCCAACGGTTCTTTAGCTCTATAGCCTTTGGCTAAAAAGGGCCTCTTGGTCATCTTTTTCTCTAAGTAAGATTCACAAACTAGAAGTGCTTCCACTTCCAATGAACTCAAAGGTTCATCTTCTACTAGTCTTTTTATTCTTTTTAGATTAATATGACCCAATTCTAAGTGTCAAAAAAAACGTTTAGTTCATTAAAGAAGAAAACTCTCTTATATGGTAAATTAGATGTGTTATTCAATTCAGTTAGTTGCAGTGTATGAGAGATAAGAGATATGACATACAGATCATCTACCAATGTATCGGAACAAATAAAATATTTATTTTTCTTCACAGCCACAGAGTTATCAAACTGAACAGAATATTTGTCTTATATTAAACTAGAAATCGAAATTAGATTTTTTCTAATCGAAGGTACATAAAGACAATCTTTTAGAAGTAGTATCCTATCTCTACTAAAGTTGAGAGTGACATCTTCTGCTACAACTGCTGCCACCCTTGTACTATTGCCCATATGTAGGTATATTTCTCCATTACTGAGCTGCCTTGTTTCCTAGAACCCTTGTAAAGAATTGCAGACATGATTAGTGGCTCCCATAACTACACACCCGGTACCGGTAGATAACATCGCTAAATATGTTTCAACCACCAGTGAACAGAAATTATTTGGTATGTTCTGCTTACTAAGAAAAATTGGACACTGCTTTTTCCAATGTTCAAACTGGTTACAGTGATAGCACTTGTCTCTCAGCTTCTTCACACCCGTTTTTGGTCCCTAAACTGCTTTTGAACTTGTGCCTCCCTATGTCTGAACTTTTTTCTTCTTTTTGTCTTTCAGCTTAGAGGAAGAACCTTTCTCAGCCACATACATAGAACCTGACATCCTAAGAACACCCACAGTTGCTTGAAGTTCCTTAAGAAGTTCTGTCAATGAAATGATGAACTTGTTCATGGTATAGTTCAGACAGAATTGCTTAAAACCTTCAGGCAGTGACTAGAGTATAATATCGACCTGGGTTTTTCCGTTAATTTCATCTCCTAGAATCTCCAATTTATTTAGATGACAGATCATCTTCAGAACATGATCTCTAACTGGGGTGCCTTCAACCATGTTTTCATTCATTAGAGATTTCATGGTCACCTGCCCAGCAGCACGATTTTGATCTCCAAATATTTCTTTAAGGTTCATAATCATGTCATAGGCACTGGGTATAGACTAATGCTGATACTGCAAAAATATTTGACATTGAAGCCAAAATATAATAGCGAGCCATCTAATCAGTTTTTTGTCACTTCTGATAGGCCTGACTTTTTTGTTCGGTCGCCCCCACATCAGATACTGGTGGACATATCTCAGTTAATACAAACTTATAGTCCTCAACAGTTAATATAATGTCCAAATTTCTTTTTCAGTCAATATAGTTTGATCTCGTAAGTTTATTTTCTTTGAGTATTGAAGCGAGTTGATTGAAAGTCATTTTATTCTTGAATCACATAATTAAAAAAACATCGTTAATTATGACGAGCAATACTTTGAATTTATATTAATTTGATTCTTCTTACCATTTAAAAAAAAAAAATAACAGCCTGGTACTCTTTGAATAGCAAGCTTCGATGAGAGGATATCTAGTATCCATCATTTGTCTAGACAGGCTAATCCCTATAAATTTTACTATTTAGGAAACTGACCCTGTCAAGTAAAATTAAATAGCTGACATAGATTCGGTCCAGTATATAATAGTAATGACTCAGATGGAGATGATACTATTATATTAGCTAAGTGTTAACCATTACTTAATCTCAAATCAATCGTTTCGTAATAAACCCTTCAGATAGAGAAGTGATCCACACTAATAATTATTTAGAATTATTCTTAAAGAAGGTTTATACTGGCGATACCGCAATTAATCTGTCCAATGGGAAGGAAGGCCTTACTGCCAACACGCAAGATTTAATTACATCGACTACAAACTAGTGATGGAAACCGCGAGATTTATCTGTGAACAAATTCTATCTCCCATTTATATTTTTAAAATATTTTTGAGAGTTATAAAAATCTGTTTAACTAAAATAAATTTATTAATTTCGAAAACCACACGATCTGAAAAAATCAAGTATCTTCCCGTGCACATGATTCTAAAGATTCTGATTTGCCAAACCATCTTTTCGTGTTTTAATGTGTAACAAATAAAATTTAATAAATGCACAAATTTTTTTCAGCTTTTCAGCTAAGGTAGTGATTAAAGGTATTTAATTATTTTATTTTTTGTTACACATTTTTCAAAAAATAATAATTTATTAAGATTAAATATTTTTCTATTTAATTAATTCAAAATTTGAAATTAATTTTCAAGTTATTTTAAAATATTCAATTTTATTAAAAAAATCATCTTAAACGTGATATTTTATAAAAAAAAATAAAATATCTAAATTTTTTTCATTTAATTAAACTTTAATTAAAATTTTTAATTTTATTTTTCATTACAAAATATTTAATTAAAACTGAATTTCTTGATTTAATTAAATTAACAAAAAAAATATAAAATAGATATACATCATCCACGCAGTTCATACGAAAATAGATGCAAGATATCTATATATCTTGATTTTATGATTGAATCGAAATTTTGTTGAGTTTCAGTCTCCTATTGAAGATAAGTTGTAAGAATCTCATTTCGAACCAGTTTTCTATATCACGATTACATCAGGCTTCTCTGATACATTTTGATATACAAATATATCACACAAGAATCAAAACATATCAAAATATCACGATCAAACAGCCCCAGAATAGGTCACTACCGCCGCCGGCCATAGCACCACCACGGATGCCACCTTGCCGCCACCTTTAGGCGGCTTTTGCTGCCACTCCTAAGCTCTATTCTCGACGTTGTTTTTTTTGAAAAATAGCTCTTGAAAAGCAGTATTTTTCTATCACAAAATCAAAACGAAAACAGTCACGAAAAATGGCCATCGAAACAGCCCAAAACTGCCGTTGCCGCTGCCTGCGCAGCCGCCAACTTCAGCTTTCCATTTGGGCTTTTTTTGGAGGTGTTTTTGCTCCTATTTTTTTTAAAATAACACTAATATTCAAAAACATGTTGCTTCAAAGAACGCCTCGAAAATAGTCCCGAAACAGCCCTGAAAGCTACTGCCCTACGTTGCCCAAGTGCCGCCGCCTGTTTTGGACTTATTTTTTAATAGTTTTTAGACAGTATTTTAAAGTATATTTACAGCTATTTTATGCCTAAAAATTGCTCCAAAAATAGTTCCAAAAATGTTATGAAAAATCAACAAAATTGGTCCTGAACCGTCGCCAGTGGTGGGCTATTTTTGTCGATTTTTACTGTTATTTCTAACTTATTTTTGCTGTTATTTTTAATGCATAAATCCTGTAAAAACTCACCAAAAAAACTGTTTTAAAATCGTTAAAAAATTACCACGATCCGTGGCCCGTAAAACCCGAAACCACCGCCAGTACCTCTACTTGTTTTTCGTGTTCTTAGATATTCAATATGTTCTTAAATATCTAAACTGATATTTAAAAATAAATCCTAGCTATTACATCCAAAACTTATGTTTTATAGGCTCACATTCGATCTAGAAAAAACTTAATCTATTACGATTGTGGCGCCGATATTCTGGAATTTGGAGTTCAAAAATAAAAAAAATCAAAAGATGTTTAGAAAATATTTTAACGCATTGAAAGCCAAATTTTAAAAACTCATTTTTATTCAAAATAGAGTCTCCACTTGGTTTTTAAGAAAAATTAAAAAAAATAAAAATAGCTACTGATATTTGAAACGTTAACCAGAGAAAAAGGGTCCAGGGGTTAAGGTACAAATTAAGGAAGGTGTTAGACACCCGTTCGCCCAACCGAAAGGTTGGTCTCTACTGATTATCATTGGTTCTTAATTTAATTTTTTAAATGCATGCAAATACAGAAAATAGAGGTAAAGAGAGAACATCTGTGAGACCCTGTACTGCTTTATTTTTTATATATATAAATGATGACGTGTTTCTTTCATGCTATGTATATCATCGACGCATGATTTATGCTTTGGAGTTGTAGAACAGTATGTATACATGTGTTTTAAGCTTTCTCGAACCTTGTTTACGCTTGTTTAGTTGGCCTTTGGACCGAAAAATCGAGACCAAAACAGTAGGCTGTGACACAGGGGTTCGGTCGACTGAACTATTTTTTTTGAGTTTGGTCGACTGAACCGAAGGGTTCGATCAACTGAACTGGGCGGTGGTATGCTTTTCGAGGAGCTTTAGTCGACTGAAGTGGCCTCTTCAGTCGATTGAACTGTCTTTTTGCCGAGCCTACAAGTATTCCAGTGGGCTGAAATGTTTAGAAAAGCTTATTTCTTTCTCTCTCTCTCTCTGCCTTCTCTCTACATATTTGACCCGACCGAACCCAGTTTTCGAGGATCAGCTTGTGGATCATTGCTATTCGCGCTGCTAGCTTCGTGTTCAACCGATCAGATTACTTTTCGACGTGGTTCGAATTTCGAGCTTTGAGTTTTGACTTGCTGAGGTAGGATTCTAAACCCTACTGCTGTATTAGGGTGTTATATGAAATTGTATGCTTTTCTATCGGTAGAAAATGCATGAAATGTCATATTTATATTTAAATCTTGTTTTTCGGGTAAAAAATATATTTTTTTACCTTTCTTAGTTTATTACATCGTATGACGTATGGTTTTATGATTTTCAAATAGTGTTCTTAAAAACGGTGAAAAATGATGATTTTTGATAGAAATCTCGACAAATCATGTTTTGGAGGTTTGGAGCTCGCCTTTGGGTTTGAGTCTCAGGTTTTGAAATGTTTTGTTGATCTCCATGTTGATGGATGGATCTGTATATACATGTATAATGTATATTTGTGAAATGTTTTCGT
>JAULJZ010196758.1:0-20199 GCA_032270985.1 Heliamphora pulchella
ATAAACTTAGCGACATGGGAGGCCTTCAATACCGAGTAGGAAGCTGCTTCCACCCACTTGGTGAAATAGTCAATGGCATGTCCATTGGATGCCTTCGGGGTTACGCTGCCAATTACGTCAATGCCCCATACTGAGAACGGCCATGGTGACATCAGGTTATACAGTTGAGACGTGGGAACATGCATAAGGTTTGCGTGAATCTGACACTTATAGCACCTCCGTACAAACTGTATACAGTCTGTCTCCATCGTCATCCAAAAATATCCTTATCGTAGGATCTTCTTGGCTAACATGTTTCCGCTCATGTGTGGCCCACAAACTCCTGCATGGATTTCTTTCATCAGTTCTTGGCCCTCTTTCATGTTTACACACAGCTTATTGACCCCAGAATGTCCTCGTTTGTATAGTCTACCACCGCAAATGACAAACTGTGCAGATAGTCGTCGTATCGCCCTTTTATCCTTTTTATTGGAAAACTTGGGATATTCTCCTTTCTCTACGAAGTTGTGAATGTTGAAGTACCATGGAAGGTCGTCAGTGCTTTCCTCGATTGCGGCTGTCATCAAATATGCCGGCTCTCTTCTGCTCAATTATCAAGGGCCTCATTCGGACTCCGAGTGGTATGTCAATCATGGATGCTAGGGTGGCCAGTGCATCGGCGAACTTGTTCTGCCGTCTCGGCACATGGATAAAGATTACTGATTCAAAACACGGTATTAGCTTCTCTAGTTCTTGATGGTAGAGAATCAATGTCACGCCCCTGACCTTCCATTCTCCTCTAGCTTGTGAAACTACTAGTACTGAGTCTCCGATGACTTCCAACTTCATTGCCCCTAGTTCTAATGCTGCCTCCAATCCGTCTAAACATGCTTCATATTCGGCCTGATTGTTGGTGACTTCAAAATTGAGCTTTAAGGACAACGGAACATGTGAATCATCGGGGGTGACAAGAAGGACTTCTATTCCATAGCCATATTGATTGGATGTGCCATCAAAATATAGAGTCCATTTGTCATCCTCAACTTTCATTAGCCGTTCGTCAGGAAACTGAAATTCTGTGTCTTCGCCTCCTTCAACTGGTTGGTCGGCCAAAAATTCTGCCACTGCTCTGCCCTTGACTGACTTCCGGGTGACATATTGAAGATCAAATTTTGATAATAACAACAACCATCGAGCTAGCCTTCCTGTCAGTGCCGGCTTTTCGAACAGATACTTCAACGGGTCCATCCGAGAGCTGAGGTTTACCGTGAAAGACAGCATGTAGTGCCTTAATTCTTGGGAAGTCCAAACCAAGGCCCAGCATGTCTTTTCCAGCGGTGTGTACCGTATTTTTGATTCGGTCATCTTCTTGCTTAAGTAGTATATAGCCTTTTCAATTCCAGTCTCACATTCTTGTGCCAGCATGCATCCCATTGCTGAATCAGTCACTGACAAGTAAAGAATCAGTGGCCTGTCAGGTTCGAGAGGAGCTAGAACGAGTGGATTTTGTAGGTACTGTCGTACGGCATCGAAGGCTTCTTGGCATTTCTGATCCCATTCAAATTCAACTCCCTTCTTCAGCAGACGGAAGAGCAGCTCACAGGTAGTTGTCAATTTTGCGATGAAGCGGCTAATGAATTGGATTTTACCCAGGAAGCCTCTGACTTCTTGCTCGGTCCTTGGAGGAGGCATTTCTAAGATTGCCTTAATTTTTTAAGGATCGACTTCAATGCTCTGTTGAGTGATCATAAATCCAGGCATCTTCCCAGCAATAACTCCGAAGGCACACTTTTGTGGGTTGAATCGCATCTTGTACTTTCGGATCCTTTCAAAGAATTTTTGCAGGGCTATGATGTGGCCTTTCTGATCCTTGGATTTGACTATCATATCGTCCACGTACACTTCGACCTCCTTATGTATCATGTCATGCAATAAGGTAGTGGCAGCCCTTTGATAGGTTACCCCGGCATTTTTCAAGCCAAACGGTATAACACGGTAACAATAGGTGCCCTAAGGCGTGGTGAATGTCGTCTTTTCTCTGTCTTCAGGATCCATCAGAATTTGGTTGTACCCGGAGAAGATATCCATGAATGACAGCAAGGCATGCCCCGCTGTACTATCTACTAGGACGTCGATGTGCGGCAGTGGAAAATCGTCCTTTGGGCTGGCCTTATTGAGGTCCCAAAAATTCACGTAGACTCAGATACGACTATCCTTCTTTAAAATTGGCACTATATTGGCTATCCATTTTGGATACTCGGTTACCATTAGAAACCCAACGTTGATCTGTTTGGCAACCTCTTCCATGATCTTCAAAGCCCATTCTGGCCGAATTCGTCTTAATTCTTGTTTGACAGGTTTAGCATCAGGGTATATGGGGATGTGGTGTTGAACAATATCAGGATCAATTCCAGGCATATCTTCGTAAGACTATGCAAATACATCTTTGTATTCTTTTAATAAAGTTTTCAATTGTTCTTGTTTAGCTAAGGATAAAGAAGAACCAATTTGAACATTTTGCGAGTTATTTTCATTACCCAGATTTATTGACAAAGTTTCTTCAATTATTGGTTGGGCACGCATTTCTTCTTCTCTTTTTATTAAAAGTTTTATTTCTTTGGGGATATCCCCGTCGAATTCAAAATCGTCAGAAGGCATATGAAATAAATTGAACAAAGCAGAGTAACCAGAAATCTTGTTCATTTCATTAGAAACAGAAGGGATTATAAACTTGACGATAAAACCAGGAAGATGAGCACCAACAGACGTGCCCTCGATTACAGACTCCAACTTAAACTTGGACTCAGGATAGATGACCTGCACATCAGAGGACTCGATGGACCAATTCTTTACTTCCTTTGTGGCCGCGTCAACGATGAGCTTGGTATAATCTGCCTGTGTGCTGAAGCCCATCATGAAGCAGTTCGATTCAGTTATACGCAGCTGAGCCATATTCTCATTGAGCAGCACTCCCAGGTCAGTACCATCAAGCTTGTCAGCCCAATCCTCTTCCTGAATCTTCTTTTCTTTCTTCTCTCCTTTCATTGTTTTCTCCTCTTCCGTGTTAAATAGCTGGTAGCTGAAAAAGATCTCTAACCCTGGCTGCTTTTGATTGGTCTCTTCGTCGATCCATGGCTCCGAAAAGCTACAATACGGGAAATCTTCCCCTTCCTCGATGAAGTACCCATTGAGCGTCCCAGAATAATTGGCCTTTCGCCCCCTTCTAGGCCCTTCTAGATCTTCTTCTGTTGGTTTATACCCAAGACCAAAACGGTGTGAAGTCGGCAATACCTGAATGGATTCCGGGATTCCCTGTTGCTTACGTCCTAATCCCATGCCAGGGAAAAATGACATTTTTCTCATCATCATTAAAACTCGTGGGTTGACATACCTTTCTTCTTCATTCATTAATGTCTGAACAACTTGTGCTTCATCGAACTAAAAATCACTGAGCAACACATCATCTTCACTATGTTGAGCTTCTAGTAGAGTTGTGCCCTATCCTCTTTTCGGAGGGTGAATACTGTTCTCTCCATGAATGGTCAAAACTGCCTCGTTCTTTATTAATTTTAGTTTTTGGTTAAGGGTAGATGGTACTGCTTGAACATTTGGGTCATGCAGCCATGGCCTGCCCAGCAGCAGATTGAAGGAAGCCGGCACATCTAGCACGTGAAACTCAACTGACGTCTCCGGTAGTCCCACTGAAAGGGCAAACAACACTAGTCCTAGTACATCCCTTCTTGTGTTGTCATAGGCTCGCACCCCTTGATTGTAGGGAGTGAACTGGTCTACCCTCATTCCTAAGCAGACGGCTGTTCTCAATGGGCAAACGTTCAAGGCAGACCCATTATCAATGAGGGTTACCGGGACCTATTTTTCTAGGCACTTTACGGTGATGTGAAGCGGCTTGTGACTTTTTCCTTCAGCGGGTAAATCCTTATCAGAAAAGGAAATAACTTTCGGTTCGGCAGCTGGCAGAATAAGTCCAATAAGCTGCTCGGGAGTTGCATCTATCGAGACACTGGCCTTGTTCAACACCTTCAAAATAGCTTGTCTATACTTATGTGATGCCATCAACTATCCCCAGATACTGATGTTAGCCTGCGTCTTTTTTAACTATCTCAGCACAGCATCGTCCTCCTCCTCTTGCTCTATCTCTTTTCCCTTTTCACCTGGCTGTGCCCTCTCTAATTGAGCTGGCTTAAAGTGTCGTCCACTTCTGGTTAGGTGTTCCACGCCGTCTTCGGGATCCCATAATCTCGACATCACAGTATCAGTCTGTCTTACTTCATCCACGTGCAGAGAGCTTTCGAACGCCCACAAATCATTTAGGTCACTAACGGCTGCCCTTTTTCTTTTTTCCTCGTCATCTTCGATAGCCCATGTATTATCAATTTCTTCCTAGATGTCTTCCTCGATAAAATTCACTTGTTGTTCCTAGGCAGCCCAGAAATCAGTCCACTCTGCCCGTCTGATTTCAACACGATTCTTACAAGCCAGTAGGACTGTATCTCGTCGATGTACACTTCCTCCTCAAAAAGTTAGGGAAGAGTGATTCCATCAAGTGTATGACCGAACCCATAAGGTCGAGTCGGGTAATCTAATGGCCAATCATCTTCTTCATTGCGCTTCTCCTCTTGCTGGTAGGCTTGGATTATCGGTTAATACAATTCCCAGGCATTATCATTATATTCTTCCATCCTGTCTCGACTGCCTTTGATTATCATGAATGAGCATGCCGTCTGATCTTTAGTTATTGAAACATGAGGGCGTAGTAGGTATGCTCAACAGATGTGCTGACTCGGGTCCTTCGATTCCTCAAGTGACATGTAATTTACCCCAGCTTGCCTGACATAATTCGACAGTGGGTTAGTAGTGGCATTCGTCTTTGGGGTGGCTGATGGAGGAAGGATCACTTTGTTGTCAATGAGATTCTGGATCTCGTGTCGGAGCCTCATACATTTATCAGTTAAATGCTCGTGACCTTGATGGAAGGCACAATATTGAGAGGCATTGTATCTCGGAGGAAGCTGGTCGGGCATTGGTATAAGATCTAGTACCTTGATGAGTCCTTTCTCTACCAGACGGTTTAGAGCAATGGATAACGAGATGTTGAGAGGGTTGAAAATTCTTCATGATTGTTGTTGTGTTTGCTGACCATTACCCGACTGCTGAAGGTTGCTTGTTTGATGGATGGAGAAAGAAGGGTTCAAAAGGTTCACCTCGCCCGCGCGGGACACGAGGCTAGTTGCTACGAACGGATTTTGATTAGTTGCGGAAAAAGTCCTTCTTGGTGGTTTCTGATTGGGTTCTGTTTTCTCGATATCACCAGATTGGATAGCGTCCTCAATTTGTACCCCAGCGTCGAACAGCTGCTCAAAGGTGGAAAGTGGCTGCGTGATGAGGTAGCGCTTTAACGGAAACTACAAATTCTTGACCACCATCCTCACCTGCTCTTTCTAAGTTGACCTGTTTGTCATTTTTGCAGCTTTGCCCCTCCAACGGGCCAGGAAGTCAACAAAAGATTTTCGATTCTCTTGTCGGGTCATTTCAACCTCTCGAGTAGTAACGTCCAGCTGGACATTGTAGCAATACTGGCTGATGAAGGCGGTGGTTATATCCTCCCATGTTCTAGTTTTGGCCACTTCGCGTAGCCCCAAAAAGCAACCGATGGAACAATTGGACCTTAAGCTGATCATCAATCCCCATGGGGGATAAGGTTCCGACATACATTCTCAGGTGGATACGTGGATCCCTAGTGCCGTTAAACTTTTCCATTTCTGGCATCTTGAACTTCTTAGGCAGTTTTGCATCCGGGAATAGGCACAAACCACCTACATTCAGCATATATTCTTCCACTCCTTTAGCTTTCCTCGGTACCTTTTTCATCTGGTCAATCTTTTTCACCAGCGAGGATTCCCTAGACTGAGCGGCGTTTTCATCTTCTACCACAATCGGGCGGGGAACCCGAGGCGGTACAGTAACCTGCGGTATCTCGGGTCCTTGGTTGTCATCCCAAAAATCTTCGCCATTCTCATTCGTATTGTCTGGCTGTCCATTCACACCGAGCATACGATCCTGAATTGCTTGTATTTGTGCCTGACATTGAGTTTGGGCTTGGGTCTGCTGCTCCATAGCCCGTTGTATCTCGGTAATAGCCTTCATCAGGGCTGTCAGATTAACTTCATTCTCTGCCATATCTGTTGATTCAAAAACTCTGCGAAGTCTTCCTGATTCTGATCTTACCCAAACTCGTGTCGACAGTACTCTTTCTGGATCAATGGTAACCCACAGAAAAACCTAAATCCCATAAGCAGAATAACCAATCTCAGACATTTTTTAAAAGAATTCAGACAACAGACAGTAAATATCCCAGATACCCAAAACAGCTGAAATTGAAATAATGCCCCTATCGGGCTCATACCACCAGCATAACAACTAAACATCTGAAAACCAAGGATGAGTACCAAAGGGGATAGATCAATCAAGTTCTAGAGGAAATGTTTTATCTAAGCGGACGGCATTCTGAAAAAAAGACTATTCTAACCCTCATGAGGCTGGTTCGACCTATGTCAAAAATTGGCAGCATAACGGTAGAAAAAAAAAACTTTCTCACATAGGTCGAAAGAAAGGAGTTTGAAGAAAGCAAGCTTAAACTAAAAACGGGATATAGAATTAGCAACCCGAGTAAAACCCGAAAGGGGGAGAAATAATCTTAAAGGTCCAAAACGAAACACAGGCATGACCCCGAGAAGAAGCCTGATACAACAATAGGGAAGAACTGACAATCCGAGAAGAACCCGGAGCAGAGAGGGACTATCCTAGAGGTGTTAAAACAAAACACAGGCATGACCCTGGGAGAAAAATTACGGCGTGAAAAACTGATCAGGGTGAAGGATGAAACCCGAGTAAGAACTCGAAGGCGAAAAACTAATTTAATCAAAGGATAACAGAAAATTCGGGCCAAACCCGGGGAAAGAACTAGTCTAATTCGAACAAACAATCCTAACAATATACAATCAACACATACAATAAAGAAAAACACATAATCCTATTAGGGTTAGCAGCACCTAATTGGGGGGTTCTAAGTTCACTATATGCAAAAGGCCGATTTTGGTCAATCGAACGGGATACCTTCTGAATAGAGTCGGGTGTTTACCTCCCATGTCTGGAGTGGTGCTGGACATGGTCAAATAATATGTCCGAACTCTTTTATTGCACCTATGATAGCATACAGTCAACAAGGGCTGCCCGTCTTTCCAACAATCCCCGAAACAGATGAACGTTCAGGGCATCGGTCGACCAAGCAGGGGGGTTGAAGAACAATGCATATGCATGCAAAAATACAAATGAGAAATTTTATTAAAAACCAATGATGTTTTCAAGTCTAGCCCTCTTATTTGAATTTATAAACCAGTCCCCAACGGAATCGCCAGAAAATACTATGGCATTGGGATTTAGGGGTCAAAAATAAGAGAATTCAAAAGATGTTTTGAAAATATTTTAACACCTGGAAAAATAAATTTTGAAAATTTCTTTTTATTGAAAATAGAGTCGCCACTTAGTTTTTGAGAAAAATTAAGAAAAATAAAATTGGCTACTGATATTTTAAAACGTTAACTAGAGAAAGAGAGTTCGGGGGTTAAGGTACGAATCGAAAAAAGTGTTAGGCACCCCGCTCTTCCAACCGTAAGATTGGCCTCTACTAATCATCATTAGTTCTTTAATAAAATTTTTCAAATGCATGTAACTAAAGAAAATGAAGGCAAATAGTGAATATCCAAAATTAAATATAAAAAATATATAAGATATGTACATAGCACTCCAAATCAAAACAGATAAAGAGGTAAACTCCTAAGTTCTAGGGCATACAATTTCTAATTAAAAGGATACATAGAACATGTTCACATGCAATTTTATAAAACTAAGCTAATTATCATGATTTACCTAAAAGAACAAAATATACTAAAAGATGCTAAAATTACCTAAACATGGATTCGTTACAAAAATAAGCTAAATTATTCTAAATTTGCATTTTAAAAAAATAACCAAAACATGCATAAACATATATTAGATAAGCATTTAATACTAAATATAAAGATGAATAAAAAATTCTACATTAAAAGAAAACTTACCTACAAATGAAAATAATAGCTACATAAAAAAGAGAAATTAAAGGCTTAAAGAAAATGAAAATAATAAAAAAGAAAAGTTTATAAAAGAAAAATATGCTATAATAAAAAGGTTAGGAAATGTTTATTTATTAAAAGAAAACTTAACTATTCACCTAACTATTCTCATTTTAAGAAAATTACATTTAAAGGTGAAAACTAACCTAAATGACTTTTTATAATTTTTGGGTTTAGAGAAAGAAAGATGAAATGAGATAAAATGTTGTGAGAAGAAAATAAAGCTTTAAATGGAGTTTTAAAAGAAAAATAAATACTAATATCAAAGAAAATAAATGCTAAAGTTAGTAAAGAGAAGATTAAAAGAAAAAAAACAGGACATTATACGGGAATTTAAAGCTAGTAATGAAAAAAGTGTTAAAGGAAAAAATTATACTAATATAAAAGAGAAGAAAAAGGAAATGGAAAATAAATGTTAGTAAAGGAGCACTAAACTAATATTATAAGAAAAGAAAAGGAAAAGAAAGAAAATTGTGCATTAAAAGAAAATCAAAACTACATTACAGGAAAAAGAAAAGAAAAAAAATGCTAAAAAAAAAATTACACTACTATTGAAGAAAATGAAAATTAAAGATTAATGAAGAAACATTAAAATAAAGAGAAGATAACATAGAATATTAAAAAGAAAATTAAAACTATATTGAAAGAAAGAAAAAGTTAGCTATACTAAAGAAATATAAATGCTAAAAAGGAATATTAAACTAATGCTTAAAAGAAATAGGACATCAAATTAATGTTACTAGAAAAGAAAAGAAAATGAAAATGAGGGCTAGTAAGGGAAATTAAACTAATACTAGCAAAGCAAAAGAAATTAAAAATAACTATTTAATTTAAATGTAAAATGTAGTATTAATTACTACGTTCACATAAATGTAAGTACATCATTATAACAATTAGTAATATTAATTAATTGTAATTGTCAAAATATGTTAGCACTATTTTAATGATTTAACGAAAGAAATAAAAGAACAAGTGTGCTAAGTGTGAAGGTGAGAAAATTAGTTAACTAAACAATTAAAGAGAATAATCAAATTACATGGAACAAATAAGACTGACTATGTAAATGGAAAGGAAATGTGAATTGAAATTAAAAATTAACCCAATCACTCCAAGAGAGAGAAAGTGGAGTTTAGAAAGATCGGGAATCCAAACGAGATATCTAAATTGCCAGGGATTCCTCAAGTCGGGAATGTGCTTCAACGATTCAATCCTCGGGTAGAGATCCAAACAAGACTTCAACGTCGATCGGAGGTTCGGTAGGGTTTCGGCGTCGGGGCTCGGGATTGCTCGATATGCCGGTAGAGTCTCTCTCACTCAAAATTCGTACTGAAAACATACGCTGGGGTACGGTATTTGTAGAATTCTTCAACCAATGAGGTGCTGCCACGTTTTGGGACAGGTCAGGCCATTTGGAGTTGGCGGTTGCCATGTATTTGAAAGGTTTCACAAAGTTCTATAGCGGTCGCCACAATGGAAGTTGGCGGTCACCATGATGAAAGGTGGTGGTCGCCACTTTTAGCTAGGGTTTCTACAAAGTTATATGGCAGGCGCCATGATGAGAGTTGGTGGTCGCCTTACTTGGGCTGCAAGTTTTGATGGTTCGACAAAATTTCATTGGTTTGAAGGTTTCAGGTTCAAATACCGAGCTTGTATCACTTCCCAAGAATCACACGGAGGCACTAATCCACCTATTTTCATCATCGGATTCACCTAAGATTAGGCGGGGTCAAATTTAGGGTGTCTACAGCCTACCACAAGAGCCACAGACATCCTATTGATAAGTGTATGAGGGTGCGTCACGAGATCCAGGATTTCATCGATAACAAAGTAATCCCTCTACCATCTACAACTCTAAAGCCAAATGTCACAACCAACCCTCTGCCAAACCACGCCAAGTAAGCTGGGGTAAACTGCATGTCTCTGGGACAATTAGAAGATCCAAGCCAGTATATCTGCTCAGTGCATTTTCCACCCCCACATGTTTCAGCTACTAAAGATCAGATTGCCTATTCCCTGATTATGGCCGGGAATGACTGGGATATGATGGAAGAGTAGAACAATGATGCTTGGGAAGGGTATTAGATGGCAATCTAAGTCAACCAACAAGAAGAAGAGGAGTGTAATGAAGAAAATGACTGGCCGTTGGACTACCCAGCTCGGCCATATAGATTTTGCCATGTGCTCGACGACATTACTCTTCCTCAACTTTTTGAGAAGGAGATATATGTTGATGACGTGCAATCCTATTGGTTAATGAGAGTTGTGCTGAAATCAGATGGGGCTGAATGGACCGACTTCTGGGTCACTCGGGAACAGCAGGTAGGGTTTATTGGAGAGGACATTTGGGAAGAGGTCGATAATACTTAGGCCATTGAGGATGACGACGAAAGAAGAGAAAGAGCAGCGGTTAGTGATTTAAATGACATGTGGGCGTTTGAAAGCCCTTTGTGCGTGGACGAGGTAAGGCAAACTGAAAGTGTAATGCAGGGATTATGGAATCCCAAGGAAGGCGTCGAACATCTAACTAGGAGTGGACGGCATTTCAAGCCAGCTCAGCTTAAAAAAGGGTAATCAAGCGGGAAGGGAAAAGAGAAGGAACAGGAAGAAGAGGACGGCGTTGTACTGAGATAGCTGAAGAAGACACAAGCTAACATTAGCATACGGGGCTTGCTAATGGCTTCACAACGGCATCGACAAGCCATGTTAAAAGTTCTAAACAAAACCAATGTATCGATAGATGCAACCCCTGAACAGTTGATTGGATTAATACTGCCAGCTGCAGAGCCGAAGATGATTTTTTTTTCAGAGAAAGAGTTACCATTAGAAGGGAAGAATCACAATAAGCCTCTGCACATTACAGTCAAGTATTTAGAAAAGTGGTTCCCGATAACATTCATCGACAACAGTTCAGCCTTGAATGTTTGCCCACTCAGGACTACAGTTTGCCTAGGGATGAAGCCGGACCCGTTCACGCCCTATAGTCAAGGAGTTTGGGCCTACTATAACATGAGGAGGGATGTGTTGGGACTGGTATCATTTGCAGTATTAGAGGGGCCTTTGGAGACGTCAGTTGAGTTTCATGTGCTCGACGTGCCAGCCTCTTTCAATCTGTTGTTGGGCAGGCCTTGGCTGCACGACCCAAACATCTAGGTAGTACCATCCATCCTCTACCAAAAGCTAAAAGTGATTAAGAACAGGGTAGTGCTGACCAACCATGGAGAAGATAGCATTTAACCTCCAAGAGGAGGGGGGTCGACTCTCTTAGAGGTTTAGTATGACGAAGAGGATGTGTCGTTAAGCGGGTTCCAATTTGATGAAGCTCAGACTGTGCAGATGCTATTTAAGGAAGAGAAAAATTACATCAACCCGCGAGCGGTTACAATGATGAGCCAAATGTCTTACTTCCCAGGAATGGGGTTGGGTCGCAAATAGCAGAGTATTCTAGAACCTAACCAGGTATTACCAGCTTCGCACTGTTTCGGTCTTGGGTATAAGTCGACGGAGGAAGATTTGGAAGGGCCTAAAAGAGAATAAAAGGCTAAACACTCTGGAATGCTCAACGACTACTTTATCAAAGAAAGAGAAGATTTCTCGTACTGTGGCTTCTCAGAGCCGTGGATCGATGAATAAACCAATCAAAAGCTGCCATGATTAAAAATCTTCTTTGGCCGTCAATTATCTGATATGGAAGAAGATGAAATAGTGGAAGGGAAAGAGGAAGGAAAGAAGATCCAAGAGGAAGATTGAGCGGACAAGCTTGATGGTATCGACATGGGAGTGTTGTTCAGCGAAAAGATGGCTTAGCTGCATGTAACTGATCAAGACTACTTTATGATGGACTTCAACGCACCAACTGACTGCACTAAGCTCATTATCGATGCGGCTGTAAAGAAAGTGAAGAACTGGACCTTAGAGTCTTGTAATGTGCACGTTGTTTGTCCTAAGTCTAAGTTTAAGTCATAATCTGTGAGTGAGAGCACGGCTGTTTGTGCATCTCCCCTTGCTTATGCCTTCGAACTTGTAATCCCGCCTTTCTTCAATGAAATAAATGAGGTTTCTAGTTACTCTGCTTTGCTTGATTTATTTCATACGCTTTCTGATTATTTTAAATTTGATAGGGATATCCCCGAATAAATAAAACTTTTAATAAAAAGAGAAAAAGAAATGCGCGCCTTACCAATAATTGAAGAAACTTTGTCAATAAATCTAGGTAATGAAACTAACCCACAAAATGTACAAATTGGTTCTTCTTTATCCTTAGTTGAACATGAACAATTAATAACTTTATTAAAAAAATTTAAAGATGTATTTGCATGGTCTTGCGATGATATGCCCAGAATTAATCCCGACATCATCCAACACCATATTTCCTTGTACCTGATGCTAAACCGGTCAAACAAAAGTTGAGATGAATTCAACCATAATGGGCTTTGAAAATCAAAGAAGAAGTTGCCAAACAAATCAACGCTGGATTCCTGATGGTAACCGAGTATCCGAATTGGGTAGCTAATATCGTGCCAATTCTAAAGAAGGACGGTCGCATCAGAGTCTGTGTAAATTTTTGAGATCTCAACAAGGCCAGCCCAAAAGATGACTTTTCATTGCCGCATATCAATGTTTTGGTAGACAATATGGTAGGGCATGCCTTGTTATCATTTATGGATGGCTTCTCCGGGTATAACCAAATTCTAATGGATCCCGAGAACAGAGAAAAGACGACATTCACTACACCTTGGGGCACCTATTGTTATCGTGTAATGACGTTCAGTTTGAAGAATGCAGGAGCAACCTATCAGAGGGCTGCCACTACTTTACTGCATGACATGACACATAAGGAGGTTGAGATATATATGGATGATATAATAGTCACGTCCAAGGATCGGGATGGCCACATCGTAGCGCTACGAAAGTTATTTGAAAAGATTCGAAAGTACAAAATGCGGCTCAACCCACAGAAGTGTACCTTCGGAGTTACCACCGAAAAAATACTTGGATTTATGATCACTCAATGGGGTATCAAAGTGAACCCTTCAAAGATTAAAGAAATCTTGGAAATGCCTCCTCCAAGGACTGAGCAAGAAGTCAGGGGCTTCTTGGGGAAGATACAGTTCATTAGTTGATTCATCGTAAAGCTGACAACCACTTGTGAGCAGCCCTTCTGTCTGTTGAAGAAGGGGATTAAGTTTGAATGGAATCAGAAATGCCAAGACACCTTCGATGCCATGCAATAATACCTACAAAATCTACATGTTCTAGCTGCTCCCGAACTTGATAGGCCACTGATCCTTTACCTTTCAGTAACTGATTCAGCTATGGGGTGCATGCTGGAACAGGAAGGAAAAATTAGAATAAAAAAGGCGGTCTACTACTTAAGAAAAAAGATGATAGGGCCAGAGATACGCTACATGCCATTAGCAAAGACATGCTTGGCTTTGGTTTGGGCTTCCCAAAAGCTGAGGCATTATATGCTGTCTTTCACGGTGAATATCATCTCTCGGATGGACCCGTTGAAGTACCTGTTTAAAAAGCTAGCATTGATAGAAAGGTTGGCTCGATGGTTGCTATTATTATCAGAGTTTGATCTTAAATATGTCACCCGAAAGTCAGTCAAGGGTAGAGCAGTGGCAGAATTCATGGCCGACCAACCAATTGAGGGAGGTGAAAACATAGAGTTCCACTTTTCTGGCGAACAGCTGATGAAAGTCGGAAATGACAAGTGGACTCTATACTTTGATGGTACATCCAATCAGTATGGCTATGGAATAGGAGTCCTTGTTACTCCTGATGAATCACACATTCGCTTGTCCTTGAAACTCAATTTTGAAGTTATCAACAATCAAGCTGAGTATGAAGCATGTTTAGCTGGATTGAAAGTAACCTTAGAATTAGGGGCAAGGAAGCTGGAAGTCATTGGAGACTCGACACTGGTGGTTTTGCAAGCAAGAGGGGAATGGAAGGTCAGGGACGTAATATTGATTCTCTACCATCAAGAGCTAGAGAAACTGATACCATGTTTTGAATCAGTGATCTTCACCCATGTGCCAAGACTGCAGAACAAGTTCGCCAACGCACTGGCCACCCTAGCATCCATGATTGGCATCCCACTTGGAGTCAGAATGAGGCCATTAATAATTGAACAGAAGAGAAAGCCGGCAAATGAGACGACGGCCGCGATCGAGAAGAGCATCGATGAATTTGCGTGGTATTTTGACATTCAGAACTTCGTAGAGAAAAGAGAATATCTCGAGTTTGCCAGTAAGAAGGACAAAAGGGTAATACGAAGACTATTTGCGCAGTTTATCCTTTGCGGGGGAAGACTGTACAAACGAAGGCATTCTGGGGTCAACAAGCTTTGTGTCAACAATGAAGAAGGGTAGGAACTGATGAAGGAGATATATGCAGGAGTCTGTAGGCCTCACATGAGTGGAAACATATTAGCCAAAAAGATTCTACGACAACGGTATTTTTAGATGACAATAGAGATAGACTGCATACAGTTCGTGTGAAGGTACCATAAATGTTAAATTCATGCAAACCTTATGCACGTTCTCGCATCCCAACTGTATAATCTGACGTCGCCAAGGCCGTTCTCAATATGGGGCATTGATGTAATCGGCTGAATAACATCAATGACCTCAAATGTGCACAAGTTCATTTTAATGGCCATTGACTACTTTACCAAGTGGGTGGAAGCAGCCTCCTACTCGGTATTAAAAGCTTCACATATTGCTAAATTTATCAAGCAGAGCATCATTTTTCGGTACAGGGTCCCTCATAAGGTCATCTTGGATAATGGCTCGCATTTTCAAGGGGAGGTCTTGGATCTCTTCGAAGAATATCAGATAGTGGCCCACAAATCGTCACCATATTAGCCACAGACCAATGGCGCAATTGAGGTAGCTAACAAGAACGTCGAGAAGATTCTGCAAAAGATGACAAACTCACATAAGGATTAGTCGAAACATCTACCGTTCGCACTCTGGGGATACAGGACATCCCTCAGGGCTTCAGCAGGAACTACGCCATACTCTTTAGTGTATGGAATGAAAGTCATGCTTCCTATTGAGGTGAAAATCCCTTCGCCGTGAGTAGTGGCTGAGGCCAGTATTTCAGAAGCATAATGGTTGAGGAACCGAATGGAAGAGTTGCTCTTGTTTGATGAAAGAAGGCTGCAGGCTCTGTTTCGTGTATAAGGATACCATAGGAGGATAGCTCGAGCATTTAATAAAAAGGTCAAGACCTGGGATCTCAAAAAATGAGATCTGGTTCTTAAGAAAATCAGAGCTCCCATCTTCGACCCAAGAGGCAAGTTCAAGCCAAACTGGTCCTGATCGTTTCTCATCAAAACCATCATGATCGGTGGTGCAGTCATTATTATGAATTTGGATGACAATGTGTTCTTCACTCCAGTAAACCTCGACCAGCTCAAAAAATACTATTCTTAAGGTAAAAATAAAAATAAAAAATAAAAACTTGCTGAGTTAAAAATCGAAAAGGCGACTCAGGCAAAAGTTAGAGTAGCCCGCAAGGCTGAAAATCCAAAATGGCAACCTTGGCAAAAGTTAGGGCATCACAAAAGGAGAGTGTCAATACCCGAGAGTAAACTAAGCTCGAACTACGTTAAGACCTGATTTCACTTTCTTGGGATACGTAAGCAGCTTCTTTTAAGAAGTCCGGCCACATTCTTAGTTTTTAACCATCTTTGAATCTGAGTAAGACTAATGCAAATTTATTTTTGAATTTTGATAATAAAGTCATTTAACTGAACCAAAAAACTTTGGATAATTTTGAATCCTCTTAAACATAAAGTGGAATTTTCATTACTTTAGTTTCGGGGTACAAGGTTTTGAAAATAAAAGGGAGGGCGCGCAAGTCCCAAACTTTACAAAACAAAATAAAAGGAAAGCTATGAAACTTTAAAACAAAGCAGGAGGCCTCAAATCTTCTTCCTTTTTGCTTCATGTTTTCCCTCTTCTTTATCTTTCTTCTCCCTATCCTGCATCAGCCATGTCCTATACTCTGCAGAAAGCTCGGGACACTATAGCTCATGCATCTCCAGCCGTGAACGACACAGCCAAACATCTTGATATAATGCTAAAAATAAGGCCCGCAGTGTAGATAAAAATAAACAGCCTCGGATACTGTGAAAGATGACCTGACTACGACCGGATTGCTACATGACCCGATGAGAATAATAGAAAGTAGTCTGACGCAAACCAATCAGCAAAACACCCGGGTGATCCATGGTAGTCATGTCATGGCAGGGATCCACCACCCGGAGCACTGCCAGGTGATATCTGGGCCAGTCAGAGAAGAGAGGTATCGTCGTCAGGCTGCCTCGATGTTGCATATCTGAAAGTAGGGGCGGTAAAGGAAAGCTACATCACTATGTCTATCAGTAGGTGATTTTTTCACAAGACTCACTTTCTCCATTAGCCAGATTTGCAGCAAAAGTAAGATCAGTAAGAGAAAAGCCTTGACAAAATACTGAGCAAGGGGCTACCAGCAATAGTAGTGGTCTCACCACGATGAACAACATCTAGGCCCAACTCGGCTAAGACAAGTGGTACAAAGTCCTTTCCCATCCATATCTGACCCACGATGTCAACCAGTGCGCAGCTAACTCGCCCGTCAAAAGGGATGATAAGATACTGGGCAAGAAGATAGAAATAAAGGGCATAACGACGTCACTAAGGTCACCAGTAGAACAGAACCTCTCAATGATTCATGAAATGTCAAGGCAGTCACCCGATGTCAAAATAGAAGCTTCCATCCTAGACAGGCCACAGAGTCACATCACCTACTGTCGAGCTTAAAGGAAGAAAGTGGGAACAACAACAGAGCTTCGTGGAGTCAAGTCCAGGATAGCAGCAAATTCCTCCACAGTGGGGTGGGCGACCACCAACTTGAAAGGGCATCGCACAGTGACATCATCTTGTTGACCAGACGACCGCCATGTCACTCTTGATGGAAGTGGCTACCGCTAGGTTAGACTGTGGTGACCGCCATGTTCAAACATGGCAGGTGTGTATGTTTGCAGTTTCTGTGGCTTGTGTAAAAATTTTAAGACTTGTATCATGCATTCAAGACAGTTTGAGTAGTAAATAAAGAAAAATCGTATGGTAGATGAATATAAAGTAACAAATGGCACGAATGCCCAAAAATGCATCAGAATGTGGCAGAATGTATCAGAACGTAAACTGGGGCACCCAGGCCCAATAACCAGTGAACAGGGGCACGCAGGCCCATAAATGTATCAATCTGGGGCATGCAGGCCCATAAAAACCAAATGTGTCAAAGTAAGTGTATCAGAATGTATCATAAAATGTAACCAGGGGGAATCTCTCTCTCTCAATGGTGCCTCTAGCGGACGTCCTCGAAAAGCCTCTCGATGTCGTCGCTGTCATCACCATCACTGCCGGAGGAGGAAGATATGGCTTTGGCGTAACTCCTGGCAGAAGAAATGGATCCTCTTGAGCGGGCTCTGGAGGAAGCAGCACGAGATCCACGGCTTCGAACTGGGGTTGGGATCGGAGAAGGAGAAGGAACGGGAGCCTGTGGCTATATAATGACGGTAGGTGGTACTGGAGGCTGTCAAAAGAGAAGTAAGACTCAGAACATAATAATGAAAAAAACTACAAAAATGCTGAAAGAAGATGTAACACACTCACGATGGCCACTAGTGTAAAAGTAATGCCGGCTGCTCGCATAGTGGCATCCATCTGTCGGACTAGTGCCCTTAGGTCAGTAACCATCAGCATCGTACGATCTAGCCAAGCCTGGTCAATCTACAAAGAATAAAAGAGAATAGTTCAAGAAAACTAGACAAGTAAAAAAGGGAAGTAACTAAAGGAAAGGTGAAGATAAACCTAGTCGATCTTAGCCCAAAACCTTGACGACGGTGGAACTGGGATAGGAAGAGGGAAGGAAAGCCAATTGCCACAGTCTAGAAATCCCATGGAATCTCTTGGCCCCTCATCCTTCCAGCAGCATCATCACCATCATCAGCAGCAGCAACAACTGTAGTAGCACCGGCATCAGCGGCCTCCGATGCCCGTTCTCTCCTCCTGCCACCAGGGGCAGCCGGGTCGGGTCCTAGTGGTCCCAGTAAGTGTGCCCGGGCCCAGGATGTGTAGTCCCCCTCTGGCACTAGCAGCTCTGAGGCGTGGGTCCTCACCATCTCCAAGAGCAGGTTGACGAGGCCCAAGAGATCGATCCGGCGCATGCATACTAAAGGGACCACGGATATTCTGAAGTGATCGAGGCCGAGTGACTGGCAAACCACTCGCTCCCTGAGATAGTACTCCCGATCGAATGGACCCACCAGTAGGATCCGCCTCGAGGTAAGATCCCAGCTGCGCATCAGATCTGTGCCGGCCCAATCCTCCACTCCCCGCTAGACGTCCAAGTGGACCTACAACAATTCAAATCACAGTGCAAAGCAATTAGTAAATAGTGAGCAATGAATGCAGTACAGTATGATAATCAGTGTGCAGTGATCCGTGTGCAGAATAGAGAACAGAAACAGTACAGTACAGTGCAGTGTAGTGCAGTGCAGTGAACAGTGTAGTGAACAGTATGATACAGAGAGCAATAATAATGATACCTGGTCAATGGCCAGCCGGTCCAACAATACCCGAAACTGGTCGATGTCCTTTCCCCCAGCCTTCTTCTCCTTCAGGCCTCGGGACCACCGGGCAGCTCGAGAAATAACTAGACGGTCTGTTGAGGAGTTCACCGAGACATGAAGCCAGATGAACTCATAAGTCCAAAGCTGAAAAGGAGAAGATGTCAACAAGTAAATAATGGATAATGGATAAAAGAAATGAATGAAAATGTGCAAAAACTAAAGCATACCTCCTAGACCCTCCAGTATCCCCTTATGCTGAGCTCTTGAGAGAAACGGATCAGAGTCCTCATGAAGCTATAGAGGGTGGTGAGAGCAGCTCCTCCCCAGTGGAATGAAGCGACCTGATCAAGACGGGCAAGAGCACCCAAATAGTGGAGATGAGCGGTATTCTCCTTGTTCGAAAACAAGGAGGTACCGAGCATGTACAGAAGGAAACCTCAGGCAACCCACTCATTATTGGAGGTAAAACTACCAAGATATTTGTTTTTGCAAACGATTATCTGAAAAAAAATTAACTGGACGGAAAAACGCCAAAATGGGTTCCAGATAAAACTTTTAATGACCAAAGATCAAAATAAAACCCGTGCATCCGAAATTAATTTAGAAAAATACCTTTTTACCGGTTGAATCTTCAACTACGATTTGAATTCGAGTTGAAGCTCTTGTTAGATCTTCTACTGTATTCCCTTATGCAATTTCCGGATATAGTGTGGGCTATAATGCTCCGAGAACTCGTACCGACAGAACCAGGACAGGTTTAGTCTTAGAAGACAAGTTATGAAATTGGTTCAGACTATCCGCATATTTATAGGGCTATAGCAGGAACTTGGAAAGTAATTATGAGTAAGACTTCTAGTGGAACACAGACATGTATCAGCGATTTTCGCAATTAAGCAATCTCATAGCAGTATCTGCAATTCTGAAAAACCAGCAACGATTTCTGTAATTTTCATAAAATACTAAATTACAGTTCACACCACTAAAGAACTATAATTGCACTCTGACCCATTACTCAAGATCATATATCATTGAGCTCCTGTTATTAAATGCTTATTATTACTCCCCACGTTAAGATTTTCGATCTCGCCAATTAAATTTAATTACTGAAAATTTAATTTAATTGGCATCTTGATATTTTGTAAGCCTTTCTGCTTAACTTATTTGACCGCCGACTAATCAAATCCACCTGCAAGGTTTGACCCGATCAAAAATTATAAACTTCCTTAAGGGGGTATCGTCAATCCCGCTCTTTCGGGATAAGGATTTCGTCAATAATTAATATTTGTCATATAAATAATACCGCTATCCAACTCACTGAAAATAGAAACTCATATAAGATCGCACCCTCTAATGAATCAAAACAACGAATATTAAATATATGCAAATCAATAATTATTTCAG